>JAABKJ010010577.1:0-10938 GCA_011634705.1 Andricus grossulariae
CATTCCAAACACCCAGTCTCCATTCATCGCCTGAAACTCGACCTTTACGTTTACCGTGCGTATGCATTTCGTCAATCCTAGTTTCAGTCCATTCCGAGGCTATTTTATTGTTTGTATTATTCATGTTTTTAATCGAAAATTGGTATTTTCAATTTAAAAAGATTAAATTAAAAAATTGTTTTTAACGATATTAGGTTATATTAGCGTCTAACACCGCAAATCTGAATATTTATTCAAAGAATCAATGAATTTTAAACAATATAAAACATTTTTTGAACAAATGAAGAGTAGCATGCTATAAGGGCCTAACTTACATTTTCACGATTTTCCCGGAGAGCAAACAGAAATTGAAAAATCGAATTTTTGATTTAAAAAAAAAGTAACGAAGTTCTTCAGAGATACATCAGTTTTAAATTAGACCTGGAAAAGTTTGATTGAAAAATACTATTACGCTCCGAAAAAATGTAGGGAGACATTGTTTGTTTTCGATCGAGGTGCACGTTTTTTCAGCTTTGGACATATTCAATTTAAAAAAAAGTTAAAATCTATTTTCTAGCTGCTGATTTGCTGAATAGACAAAAAAAGTTTGCTCAATTTTAAACAGTAATAAAAATTCAAATTTTCAATTAAAAAATATTATCTGGTTTTGAGAAAATAGAGGGAAAGTTTTTTCCACTCGACGGGTACGTTTTTGTAACGTACGTTTTTCAAAACCATTGTTCTTGTTTGCCTCGTGTAATATTTCAGATAATAAGTACTATGAGTCATAAAAATATGGTATCAATATTATTAGATTTTAATTTAAAAATTGTGTGAGACAAAAAAAATAATCAGGCGCCTAGCGAGCGTGTTTGTTTTATATTTTATCTAAAGTGTAGATTTGTTTATCTTATTTTAAGTGGAATCAATTTTTGTCCGCGATAACAAAATTTTAAAAATCTATGTTAAAATCCCGTGTGTTAAGAAAAATGACCCGATGTACATTATGTTTACATTTAAATTTACATTCATATTTAAAACATTAAAAATTATCTCAAGCTATACGTAATGTTTTTTACAACGATAAAAAAATTCGTTGATCGACTTCTCACGTTTCAAATTTGCTCTTTTTTTCTCGTCCGAAGATACTTCCCCATTGCTTTCAACATCAAAAGTGCGATCGGATTACCGATAGCTTTCGATGAGATTGACGTGGCTTTTAAGGTCGCCCCTCAATTCCGAAACGTATTACTTGCACACTAGGGTGACCCAAAAAAATAAAAGATTTTTTTGCCGTTGTCTCATCCCCCTATTTTCTTTCATTTGGTGTGCAAATAATTGTGTCAGATGAAGAGGAGGAGGATGAGGAGGAGCAGGCGATGCATGATGATTCTTATGAATATAGTACACAGAAGTTGAAAGATTATTCGCAATCCTCTCGAGCAAAAGAAAGGGTGGTAAATCTAAAAAAATTTAATAATAAATTGAACATATTTAAATCAAAAAGTTGAATTCAATTTTAAATATCGAAATTGTGAGTGAGAAATTAAAAAAAAATCCTTGCATTTAAATTTCTCATTTACCTGCTTACCTCCGACTTGTAAATACTTTCGACTCGATATTAATCGCGTGACCTTTCTTCGCCAATGTATACATTATGATTATACAATATGCAACTCTGAAAATGTTGCAGAGATATTTGATTAGTTTGCCAGGGGCAGAGTACTCTTCTCACGCTTCAATGATTCGATGGCTCGCGCGAATATAACCAATGTGTCCCGGTGATTCCCCGGTGTTCCAGCCGCGTAAAATGCATCGCCTCCCTTCGCAAAAAGGAGGCAATCAGGACAGAATGTGGAACGTTTTTTTCACTAAAGTCCCTCTCTCTTCCTTGGTCCGCTTCTTCTCTTACTCTGCTTTCTTTCTCTCAAGAGAAAGATAAGAGACCTTTAACAGCTGGCAGAAGAGTCGCGCGCGCTTTAATACCCTTTTAGCGATGTAACGGTACATTATGGGCGCCAGGCTGGCAGTGTTAGTTTTCGCACATTAAGTAAGATATGAAATAATTTCAAATGTTAATTTTTTTATTTTTATTTTATTATGTTTATGTATTTCATTTACTTTTACATACAAGGAGGATAGTTTTGTCTATTATCCAATGTATTTGCATCATGAAGTAGGGTAAGGACATCAGTAGTGCGCCACTTGAGGTTAAGATGATATTGAAAGTTTAATAAAACGGTTTATTAAGTTGGACAAAGATCACGAATAAAAAAAAATCCCATTGAGATTTCATTGGGATCTCGGATATAGTCCCGCTCTCGGTCCCTGTAAATTTGTTAAAATTTTTATAAGTACTGATGGGACTTTTGTAGGAAAAAAGTATCGAGAAAGTTCCATTTCATTTTTTTCCTTATTTTGAGCAGCACTCTTTTAGTAAAAAAGTGACAGAAAAGTCTCATTTAATTTTATTTTTAAAATTTTAGAAGTCCCGCATAATTTTTGGGACGAAAGTACTCGAAAACTTCATTTTTTGTTGTTGAAATTTTCACAGTGCTGGTGAGACTTATGTCCCGAAAAAGTACTGCTGGAATAGGACTCAATTATCGAAAGTGTTAAAATTATGTCCAGTTTTACTAGAACTTTTTTAGCATAATTCAAAAGTACCACTTAATTTAATTTTTATTCTGAGCAGGACTTTTCTACGACAAACCTACTAGATAAGTTCTATTTTATTGTTTCAGAAATTTTGAGAAATGCTTGTGGTACTTATGTCCAAAAAAGTACTGCTGAAATAGAACTGAAGTACCAAAATAGTTCAGAATATGTGCTTTTTCAAGATAAAAGTACCGCAAAAGTCCCACTTAATTTTTCTGTTTAAGCAGGACATTTTTAGGAAAATCGTGTCGGAACAGTCCCACATCATTTTCTTTTGAGCATAACTTTTTCAGGAAATTAGTAACGGAAAAGTCCTATCTAATTCTTTTTACATTTGTACGAGCCCTGCATAATCTCTGCGACAAAAGTACTAGATGACTTTCATTATTATTTTTTTGAAATTTTTTCCGAAACTTTCATAAGCGCTAATGGGATTTATGTTCCAGAAAGGTACTGATAAAGTAAGACTGAAGTACTAAATTCTTTTTACATTATCACAAGACTCAAATAATTTCTGGGACAAAAGTACTAGGTAAGTTCCATTTCATGATTTTTGGAAATTCTTACAAGGGCTGATGGGGCTTATGTTCTAAAAAGCTTCTGCTGAAATAGGACTGAAGTAACAACAAAATTTCAAATTATGTCCCGTTTTGCTAGGACTTTTTTAGGACGAAGTGTCAGAAAAGTCCCACCTAATTCTTTTTTAATTCTTACAAGCCCTAAATAATTTCTGGCACGAAAGTATATACTACATAAGTTCCATTTTATTTTAAATTTTTACAAGTGCTGATGAGATTTATGTCCCCAAAAAGTACTGCTGAAATCGGACGAAAGTACATAATAACTTTAAAATATTGTACTAATTATTTAGGGGTGGTGAACATTCAAACATAATTAAGCGGGACTTATTCGTCACTTTTGTCCTTAAAAAGTCATGCCAACAAAAAATTAAGTGGGGATTTTCAGGTACTTCTGTATTATTATGATTCTTAAATCATAGAAAAACTATTTTTTCAGAGGTGTGATTTTTGGCACGACTACCTTAAAATGTCAAATATTTTATCATGTCCGAAATTCTCTATTATCGGAAATTTTCAGTTTTAGTACTATCATATACTCCCGTAAATTCTCCATTGTCGCGAACTTTGTCATTTCTACCAGTATTGTAATTTCAGGAATTTTTTATTTTTAAAATTCATTTTTCGAGAGCTTTATACTTTTGGGAATTTCATTTTTCGATCTTTATTAGTCCTCCCGGTACAATTTTTACGCAAAATGAAAGAGTCTATTATTATATTCAATGGTTGAAATGTTCTAATGTTTTTAAAACTTTATTCACGGCGTAAAATTGAGCAGAAAGGTAATTGGTACCGAATTTAAGCTATAAAAGTAAAAAAATATTTTGCAATTGAGCCAAATTTGCTGAATTAGTTCTGAAAATGTTGAATATAAAACTGGTTGAATTGAAAATTGTGATCATATTAAAATTTTGTTATAAAAAAGTTTTCCATTTTTAACATATCAAATTTAAAAACCTAAAATTAACATTTCAATCAAATAAATACTGAAATTATTAGATTTTTTTATTTATTAACACTCAAAGCTTAAAATTCTTAGATTTAGTAATTAAAAAAATTGGTTTGGATAATATAATGATTATAAAATATTGAATCGTTGAATTCTATCTTTCTGGAAAGTATTTTGAAATCTTCATAAATCCAGTGCAAAGTAGAAGTCTGAATTAAATTAGCTATTGAAAAATCTCTTGTGACGTGTACTGAGTGGCTCAACGTACGATTTTTATAATATGCGACATTTTCAGTTATTGAGAATTTAAATGAGGTTACTTTTTTGACAAGTTTCATGGACCAGTGGCCATGCGCACTCAAGTGTGCATTTCATGCACCCTCGTCTGGCGCATCGAGCCTCGTGATTACGAATTCGCTACGACCTGCATTATTTTCATCGCTCGACCAGTTCCCAGCGGTGTCCTTTCATGTTCCTCTGTTATGAGCATCTCGTTCCCTTATCTTTTCTCATCCACCTATAGCTCCACACTGTATCACTATTTTATTATTCGCAAAGAAAAAAGTCATCCTAACAGAGATTTCTGTGCATTCACCTAGAACCTTTCTCTTTTTATGCGCCCACAATGAGAATCATAAGAGATTCGATATTATAAATTTCTTATCCAGGCAATTTTCCTAATAGAAGCATGTTCATGCTCTAGCTAGAACATAACAGTTTCATTGAATCGGTTATTTTTTGTAAAACTTTATATGGGTCATTTCAAATTACCTCCAAATACAACACAGGTAAACTTTGCTTTTCAAAGTTGTTAATTATAATATTTTGCCATGACAGGATGCTTCAAACTGCTTTCTAGAGTGTAAAAATGAGGTTCGCTTTTCTATTTTCAGTTCAGTTTTGATTTTCCTTGAGGGCACTGGTGGTCTTTTTAAAGAAATTGAGTCTAACGCGTTCAAAAGTCAAAATTCATATTTCCATACATAGTGTTTTTAATTCCAATAATTAATCATATCACAGTGTCAAATGTCTTGCAATTTTCAAATTATTGTGAAGTGAATGAGGGATTTTACAAATTCGATCTTCTTTTGGTGTTGTGGGCAGTGACGACACAGAGTGACATATCGTGTCCTAGTTGCGGCGGGATCGATCGTTTCCGAAAACGAATGCAGTCGTGGCTTCTGGAGCTCCTACATCTGTGCAATTATATTTTTTGTTGCGCACCTCTAATAAAATTATTATGTGGAAAATAAAAACACCGTTAGTCAATCAGTTACACTTCTAATTAGCGCTACATTAGTCTGTCTAAATAGCGCCATATTAGCGATGAGACATCTATGCTGGATTGCAGGGCCCCATCAGAACCCCAACATTTTTTCACACGGAAAGTGCGTGGCTATAAATTTGTGTCAAAAAGTGAAAATTATACACATTATTTAGTAAAATTGTATTAAAAAATTTATATTTGACTTTCTCAAGTACTAGATGATAAAGTAATACTCCAGCGATCTGTTTTCTTTGAAAAAAGTCGTATGTTTCATACAGATGGACATAGTGGACAGTGGGCGTAGTTAAATTTTGACGATTCTTCCTTACAAAATCGTTCGACAACTTCGGAAATAACTTATTCACAAATTTTTAAAGGTAATTTAGGTTACTGTAGTGATGCTATTGACTCTTTTCAAGGGTTTTTATTAATTGCTACGAAGATCGTTATTGTGCTGCGGTTTGTTACTGATCTTCGCTAGAGGATGTTATTGCCCATTGCCAATGTTTGTTATTGACTGATGCTAAGGGTTTCTATTGGTTATCGCTAAGATAATAATTGTCCGTTACTGGTATTGATAGTTGCGAGGGGATATTATTACCTATTACTAAGGGTTGTTATTGACCATTGCTAAAGGTTGTTATTGTGCGTTGCAATGAACTTGTATTTATCGTTGCAAGTGGATGTTATTGAACGCTCATAGAGGTTTTTACTGATCGCTGCCAGGGAGTTGCATTCATCGTTGCTAAGGTTTCTTATACTGATCTTCGTTAGAGAATGTTATTGTCTATTGCTAAGGGTTGTTATTGACCAATGCTAAGAGTTTTTATTAATTGTTTCTAAGGTCGTTATTGTGTTTTACTAGGAACTTATGTTGATCGTTGCTAGGAGACATTATTAACCGTTGCTGGGGGTTATTGTTTACCGATTGTAGGGAGTTGTATTAATCGTTGCTAAGGTTTGTTACTGATCTTCGCTAGAGGATTCTTTTGTCCATTGCTATAGGTTGTTATTAACCGTTTCTCAGGGTTGTTATTGACTGTTTATAAGTTTCTTATTGTCCGTTTCAAGTGATTTGTATTGATTGTTGCGATGGGTTGTTGTTTTCCGATGCTAAGAGTTGTTATAGATCATTCAAAAGGTTTGCCACTGACCTTAGCTAGAGGATGTTAGTGACCGTTGCTAAGTGCTTTTATTGACATGTGATAGCAGATGTTACTTCCCGTTGCTAAGGGTTGTTATTGAACATTGCTAGGGAGTTGTATTGATCGTTGTTGAGGGTTGTTATGGCCGTTGCTAAGGTTTGTTACTGACCTTCGCTAGAGGATGTTATTGATTATTGTTGAGGGTTGTTGTTGACCGTTGCTAAGGGATGTTATTGACTGTTGATAGGGAATTATATTTATCGTTTCCAAGGTTTTGTACTGACCTTTGCTCAGGTTTTTTACTGACCACTGCTACACGATGCTAGTGGCTGATTGGTCGTTGCTAAGTATTGTTATTGACCGTTGCCAGGGGATTTTATGAACCATTTCTAAGGTGTTATTGATCGTTTGTAGGAAATTGTGTTGATCGTTGCGAAGGATTAGTATGAACCGTTTTTAAGGGACTGTTATAGCCGGTTGCTAAGGGTGTTTATTGGCCGTTGTCAGGCAGTTGTATTCACCGTTGCTAGATGATATTATTGACCGTTTTTAAGGGTGTTCACTGAGCTTTGCTAATGGCCGTTATTATCCGTTACTAGGGAATTGTATTAATCGTTTCTGAGGGTTGTTATTGTCAGTTGCTAGAGTATATTATCAGATGCTGCTAAGGGTCGATATTCACCCATGCTAGGGGATGTTATTGAGCGTTGCTGAGGGTTCTTGTTGATTGTTGCTGAAAGTTGTTATTAATGGAGATTTGAACGACTTGATGAAGGAAGTTGTATCTACTGTTGCTAGATGATGTTAGTGACTGCTGCTATGCGCTGTTAGTGTCCATATATAGACGATATTATTGACTGTTTCTAAGTGTTTTTACTGAAATTTGCTAAGGGTCGTTATTATCCGCCCCTAGGGAATTGTATTAATCTTTTCTGAGGGTTGTTATAGTCAGTTGCTAGAGTATATTATCAGATGCTGCTAAGGGTCGATATTCACCCCTGCTAGGGGATGTTATTGAGCGTTGCTAAGGGTTCTTGTTGATTGTTGCTAAAGGTTGTTAAGAAAGGAGATTTGAACGACTTGATGAACGATTTAATAGGCTACAGACCTTTTTTTGTAAACACATGGCTCAATTACACTCACATCTCAATTAAAGTATGAAAATATAGTAATTTTGTAATTAAAATATTTAAAATAACACAGTCTCATATTGGAATTTTAATTTTGAGAGAAATTTCTGAACTAATAAGTTTTTCGTAACTCATCACAAGTTCTTTTATGTGTATCATAATAAGGGACGTCAATCAGATGACAAAATCTCTTTGAAATTTTAAAAGGCACCGAATACTCGATCCTTGGGTTACGTCACTGACTCTTCAACGAAATCCAATATGCCGATCGTCGAGTTGCTAAAAGCTTCCACTTAAATGGATACAGGTGCTTGGTTCCAACGCAATCTGCACGATTGCATGACGCGCGGCTGTTAACCACCTCCGTATTCATAAATATTTGATGATGCTCTGTCCATTCCTTCGATTGGCGCCTGGACCGAATGACTCTTGCTGGAAATTCTCTTTCGCGCAAATGAACGATTTTATCGGTTTCGACGACTGGATCTGGATCTGCCCAATCATTATATGAGGGCTGCATCTTGAAATTTGAAAAGCCACTTAGATTAGGAAAACGAGAACCTAAAATCTGAAAATCGGGCCATCAGAACTTAGAGAAGTAAAAGATTTAACCAGAGAGTGGTTTTCTCAAGGTGGATTCTCATACAAGATTTGTTTTGTTTTTGCCAGGTATATGTTTGTTTTCTTTACTCAAACAGGACTTGTTTTATTTATTGCTGATTGCACTTCTATGTTTAAATAAACTCATCGTAAATATAATATTAGTACACTCTCAGTGAATGGGAGGTTTTATAGGTACAATGTCTTGTGTACCAAATAGAAATTAATATTAAAAGGGTTGGGATCCTAATGCTCGAGAGGTGATTATTCAATTTTTGGTGGAAAAAAACCTGTTTGATTAAGAACAAGCTGTTATGAATAATCGTCAGTCATAATTTTTATAATTATTATTTATTTTTATTTTACTACGCTACCAATTTGAGGGGGGAAAGGGGGGGTCACGCCAAAATCTATGGTTGGTAACAGGTGATAGAGGGGGTTGGGGTTCAGTGTAAGTAATGTTATAAACTTAGATAATGTTTAGTAAGTTTCCTGATAATAAATTTGAACAAGGTTTGCGAATTTTGCTAATGATGACCCTGCAACGGTAAAGTTCGATAATAACTTAATTAGTTTGAAAATCACTTTCATATTTAAGACTTAACACTTTTTCCCCCATTCCCATCTTTCCCCTGTATTCAAAAATTATATTTTTTTACCCTATTTTCCAGAAACTTCACATTTGTCTCGCTTTTTCGCCTAAATATGAACTAAATTAATTGAACCCAGTAAGAAAATATATCAATTTTTGGTTAAAAATTAATTTTTTTTGTTTTGTTGAGAACTCTACTATTATGTTTTTAGTTTGGAATTCGTGTCTTCTTGTTAAAAATTCTATTATTTAGTGCAAATTTTCACTAGTTCTTTGAAAATGCAACTGTTTTGTTAAAAAGTAATATTTGTTCGTTCAAAAAATGGACTGCTTGCTTGAAAGTGGAACTACTTTGTTAAAAATTCTTGGTTTTATTTGAAGATGCAGCTCTTCGTTCGATAATATATAACCATTTTGTTGAAAATTCTTTTAATTTACGGTAAAAAATTAATTGTTTTAACCGAAAATTGAATTTCATTTTTTGGTGAAAAAGTATCTTTTTCAGTTGCAAATTCAACTATTTGCTTAAAACTTCATGTATTTTAAAAAAATTCGTTCAATTTTGGGAGAGAATTAGCTTCTTGGTTGAGAAATCATATTTTCCGTTAGAAATTCAACTATTTGGTTGAAAGTTGAAATATTTTGTTAAGAATAATTACTTTCTTTGGTGGAGAATGAATTTTTTTAGCTGAAAATGTTACTATTTCATTTTTGATTGAAAATTGATTTTTTTGATTGAAAATTCGCATTTTTGTTAAAGATTCTACTATTTTAGTAGGAAGTTTAACGTTTTTATCGAAAATTAAACTATTTGGTTCAATCCTGGACTCTTTTGTTAAAAATGAATTTTTTTTTATTATTCACCATATTAGTTGAAAATTCATCTCTTTGAATGAAAGATGAACTATTTTGTTGAAAATACACATTTTGAATTGAAAATTGACGATTAATATTTAAAAATTGACCATTAATATTTGAAAATTTGACTATTTCGTTGAAAATTCATGTATTTTATCAGAAATGTTTGCAAAAAATTGAACTACTGAGTTGAAAATTTAACTATTCAATTAAAAATTGAAATATTTATTCGAAACTTTAACTATTTGGTACAAAATTAATTTTTGTTGTCGAATTTTAATCTTTTTTATTTGAGAATTCGACAATTCGGTTAGAAGGGTAGCTTTATAGGTTTAAAATTCAACCATTTTTTGAAAAAACTAACTATTTTGTTACAAAGGTATTTATTTTGTTAAAAATTCTTATACACTACCGTCGAAAATTGTGCGCACGACTCTTGTGAGCGCTATTAAAAATTACTGCTGACTTCGGACAAAGATATTTCGGGGAAAAAGAAATAAGGCATTTTTTTAAAACAGTTAGAAGGCTTATAAAATTCCACGTCTAGTAGTACCCAACAAATATTGTTTTGAACTTTTGAAAATAATACAGCATGTGAGAAGTTGAAAAACAAAATTCAAGATTTTCTCAAATTTTCTACCTCACTTTCATCTTTTAGCAAGACCTAGGAAAAGATTTTCAAAAATCTCAAAATTGAACGAAATTGAGCCTGAAATCTTATCTTCAATTTAAGCCAAGAAAACTCGAAAAATCTTCATGGGTACTCGAGATACGATTAAAAATGTTGAGCTCAGATACGATTGAACATTTTTAATCATATCTCGGGTACCCATAAAGCTTTATTAAGTTTTCTTCCCTCAAATTAAAGATAAGTTTTCAAGCTTGATGTCGTACAGTTTTGAGGTTTTTGAAAAAAATTTTCTAGGCCTTGCTAAAAGTTGAAGTAGAGGTAGAAAATTTGAGAAAATCTTGAATTTTGTTTTTAAGCTTCTCACGTGCTGTATTATTTTCAGAAGGTCAAAACAATATTTGTTAGGGACCATTAGACGTGGAATTCCATAAACTTTCCAGCTGCTTTTAAAAAAATGCCCTATCTCCTTTTTTCATCGAAATATCGTGGTTCGAAGTCAGCAGTGATTTTTAATAGCGCTCACAAGAGTCGTGCGCACAATTTCCGACGGT
>JAABKJ010010578.1:0-10938 GCA_011634705.1 Andricus grossulariae
GCCGCCTTCCTTAGAGCCTTCTAATTAGCGTGCTAAAATTTCAAAACGATATCTCATTCCGTGTGGACGTAAGTTTAAAATGAAAAGTATTGATATAGCTTCCAGTTTTATTTTAGTCGGAAATTTTTTTTTTCAAAATTTTCACCGAAAAGGAGCAGAGCCGTGAACTTCAGTGCCTCCTCTTTCATTTCCCAAACTTTAAGCGCGATATCTTATTTCTTTTGGTCGTAAGTTTACAATGGAAAATTGAGGACTAGCTTGGTCACGTGACCGACTCGTCACATGGCCTTAAACTAAAATCATGAATCTTCCACCAAAAACATGAGTTTTTAAGAAAGTAGTTCAACTTTCAACGTTGTAGTTGAATTTTCAAGCCAAAGAGACGAATTCTCAACAAAACAGTTTCATTTTCAACCTCGAAATACTAATTTTCAACAAAATATGTAATAGTTTATACTTATACCACAAAAGGTTTTAATTTTAAATAAAAAACAGTTGAATATAACCAAAAAAGAAGAATCTTCAACAAAATACTTCAATACTCAACTGAGAAGATTAATCTTCTGCCAGAAAAAATGAATTTTCAACATAATACATAAATTTGTAACCAAATAGTTTAATTTCCTAGAAAAAAATAGGAATTTTCAACAAATTACATAAATCTTCAGCTAACTATTTTGAACAATGGATGTGATGTTTTTCGAAAGTTTATTTTGATTAATTTTTAGTCTATTTTGTTTCGTTTCTCAAAATTTTGAACTAAATAGTTGAATTTTTAAGCTGAAAAGGATAAATTTGTAACCAAAAATGATGTGTAATTTTTATTGAGGAAAATTAATTTTCAATAAAAAAGAACGAATTTTCTACAAAAAAGTTTAATTTTGTAATAAATAGTTGAATTTTAAACCAAGTTCTGACATTTTCAAGTCAAAAAGATGATTTTCAACTTGCAACCAAGGAGTTGAATTTTTAATCTAAAAAGATGAATTATCAATAAAAAATGTAATAGTTGATATTTGAACAAAAAATATTTTAATTCAGAATAAAAAACAGTTGTATTTAACCAAGAAAGACCAATTGTCAACAAAATAGTTAAATTTTCATCTGAAACAGATTAATTTTCAACTTAAAAATTGCATTTTTAACTAAAAATTGATTTTCTTCCAAAAAATACGAATTTTCAACAAAATACATCAATTTTCAACCAAGTTTTAATTCGAACCTGAAAATGTAAATTTTCAACCAATAAGTTAATTTTCAATTTAAAAACATAAATTTTTACGTAGACAGTTCCATTTTTAACAAAAAAAAAAGATGAAGTTTCTACAGAAAAAGATACACTATCAAACCAAAAAGATGAATGTTTAACAAAATAGTTGAATTTTATGTTAAAAAAGAATTTTTCAGTCAAGAAAAAAAATTTCAATCAAACTATTTTATTGTGAAGCCAAAAAGACGACGCATTAACAAAACATTTGAATTTTCAACCAAGAAGTATGACTTTTTAACAAAATTGTTGAGATATCAATAAAATAATTCAAGTTTGAAACAAATAATAAAATTTTCAAGTCAAAAAGATGAATCCTTAACGAAAAATTTAATAGTACATTTCAACTGAGAAGAATGAACTTTCAACCAAAAATAGTTGAATTTTCTCATTAGATTCTTATAATTCAGTTTTAATTTAATAAATTATGGACTAAAGAAAAACATTTAAAATAAACATTGAAGTTCATTTTTAATACTTGAAAAATTTTATGACACTATTTTGACACTATTCAAAAAAAATGTTGACACTATTTTCTTTCAAATTTAAACTGTAAATGAATAATTAATAATTTTTTACAATATGTTGTTATACTGTTATAATAAAAACAATATAATAGTATTGTTCTTCATTAGATAATAATTGTTTGGATATATTTTCATATTTTTATTCTCTTTTACCCGATTTTTTTAACATAATAGATAATTATTGAGGAGAAAAGTCTCAGGGAATGCGAATTTGTCATGAAACATAGTGTACACAGCAATATTTAGCACAGTACTGTTTATTGTTTAACTGCGTGATTAATGATGTACAATGATAATGCAATAATGTACTAAGAGAAAGATATATCTGTAATTTGCATGTGAATCTCAAATGGCTACTATTAACAATAAATTTGAGGAAAACATTGAAATAATTATTTAGAAAATAAAATATGTCATTCACTACACTCATGTCTTATATATTGTTTCATTATCTAAATGAAATAAATAATTTACATTTCGTTCAAAAATAACTTTGAAAGTTAAAAGCAAAATATAATTTAATTATTTCCAAGATTCAAAATTAGGAAGTCCTGCCTGCCGGAGGACAAGCAGTAGCCGAAGTATTGTTTCTAATATATAAAATTTCTATATATTGGAAACAATTTTCATTTCAAAAACCACAAAAAAAAACATATTCAGAGCCAAAATCACGCAAACCCCATTTTTTCCCTTATGGGGTTTTTTTGGGACCCTATAAAACAGACGTACGGAAGCGATATTCAAAAAGTATTATTCTTTTTGTATTTTATGGCCAATTTTCAAGAGAAATTTCAAGTTTCAACTCGATTCACCCAATATTGACGATTCTGAATAATATTTATAAAAAAGGTATTGTTTTCTTATGGGCAATACGTGTTAAACTAAATGGGGCTTGCGCAACCTCTAAATATCATTTTTGTGCTCATAACGAAAAAAATGAAGTTATTTTTTTATGGATTCGAACAAATTTCCGGGTGATATGCACTCATGTATGTATGGTGATAATATGACATTCATACGTCTGGGGGCAACTTTTACATGCCCTTTTACATAGGCCCTACTTAATAGTTTTAGAAATACTTACAAATTATCGAAATTTTATTTTGTGATTGGAATCAAAATTGAAAAAGTTACAATATTATCAAAATTTTCAACAACAAAAAATTCGTCTACTTCAAAAACAATGATAAATGCCAGGAAAATGTAAGAAGAAACATTTTGCGCGGATAAGAATTTTAGAAAAAGTCTCTCTCGCTTATTTTCAATGTCTGGCTTCGTTTTTACGAAAATTTATTAAAAATAATAATATTTCAAGGTCTGGTTGAATGATGAACATTTTTTCTTTAAGGCCAAAGTGATTTGAGAAAATTACCTACTTCAAAAGTGTAATTATAATTTTGCAGGCTTAAAATGTCAAATAATAACCAAAAATGAGGACCGAAGGTATGAACAATTTTGATTTTATTTTTTATTAATTTATTAAATATTGTTTTAAAACTCCTTTAACAAGTCAATATCCACCGTCAGCGCAATAAACTCACCAATTAACAACCTAGCATGCTTCCTCACCAAAGAACTAAATCCTTTCATAGGATACTATCACTCACGTCCAAAACTCTTTTGACTTTATCAAAAAGATATAACAGATTCACATGCAACCCCAAGACATCCTAGTGAGTTCCAGCATAGTATCTCTCTTTACGAAAGTACCAATCTCTGATACAATCGATATCATTAAATCCGTTGCAGACTTCCCCTCCGATCTCATACCTTTGATAGAACACTGTCTCAATAATACTTACATCTCTTTCAATAACCAATTCTACGAACAAACCTCAGGAACAGCAACGGGATCTCCAGTCTCACCCTTGATAGCCAACATCTTTATGGAACATCTAGAGAATAAAATCTTCAAACAATCCAAGCTAGAACCGGGATTTTGGTGCCGTTGCGTTGACGACACTTTTCTTATCTGGAGACATGGACTAGATGGATGACAGAAGTTTTCTGGTTTCATCAATCGATTAAATCCTAATATCCAGTTCACCATGGAAATTGAACGAAACAGAGAATTGCCTTCCTTGGACGTACTAGTTTACAAAAGATCTGATAACACATTAGGACATGAAGTTTGCAGAAAACCCACCCATGGAGATACCTGCTTGCCTCCTTCCATCATAACCCATCTCAAAAGCAATTGGTCATCAAATCCCTTGTATGCAGAGCTGTCTCCATAACAGATAAAGATAACTTACAAAAGGAATTACAAAACGTTAAACAAATACTGATACAGAACAATTACACAAACCACATGGTTTTTTTATGGGGGGTGATGAAAGGCCACGAAATCCTCAAGTCGATCCGAACTAACCGAGCTGAGTTGAATCGAGTGTCATTTCCGAAATGGTTTCTAAAAAAAATGAAAAAATCTGATGATTTGTTGTTTTATTTCCATAAAAAAAGGAAGACCAGGAATGGACAGATGGGAACATATGAACTCCCATCTAATAGTGTACTGCTAAAGCCTGGTGACCTTCTTAGTATAAAACATCAACTAACGATGACTCTGTCGTTTTCAGTTCTGTCCCTATTCCCCCTCGAATAACCTTAGTTTGGTGGGACTAGCGTTATAACTAGACTATCCACCCTACGACGATTAACTACTTAATTTGGACATGATTTTGACTCGGAAAATATATTTCTGGCATAAGGATGGTAGTTGGGCGTACACTTTAAACAATGAATAATGCAAACAATAAAATAGCCTCGGCATGGACTGAAACTTTGACTGACGAAAGGCATGCACCCGGTAAAGGTAAAGGTCAATTTTCAGGCTATGGATGGAGACTGGGTGTTTGGAATGCTACAGGGGTGAATGATCTTAAGGTTATGTGTACCTGGAATAAAGAAAAAGTGATGCGACATTAGAAACATATAAAGTGGGGTGTTAAAAGGCGGCCTTGAAATATGGTCGGGAGTAGATACTGAATTACATGGTAGCCAAGGGGTAGGCTTAATTATGAATGAGAGAGCATGGCAGCATCTCAGGGATAATAGATGTACATCTCCTAGATTGCTGTGGGTTAGAATGAAAGTAGAAATCAGAAGACTATTTATTTTAGTGTGATACGCCCTAGTTGATGATGACAGTAGTGAAGTAAAAGACACCCTCTGGGGCACTTTATATGATACAATATGTACTTGCGATCATGGTAAAAAAATCATTCTACTAGGAGATATGAATAGATGGGTTGGCATCCAATGTCAGGGAGAAGAAAGGAAGCTACGTAATCTTGGGGATCCAAGAACAAACGATAACAGAAAAAGTTTAGTTAGCTTATGCTTGGAAAAAGGCTCATTCCTCACGAATATATGGTTTACGCATAAAATTGATCACATGTGCACCTGGTGTAGCGGAGATAGCCACAGTATAATTAACTTAGTTGTTGTGGATGAAAGACGAAGAAAGCTGGTCAAAGATACAAAGGTCATAAGGGGTTCAGAATGCAATATTGATCATTACCTTCTAGTCTCTAAAATAAGATCAGGGATGGACGAAAAGAGAACCAAAAGAACAAAAAAAGACGCGAATTAAGATAGAGAATCTACAGAAACCGAAAGTGCGAATAGATTTTCAAAAAAGGATAGACGAACGTATAGGTGAGCCAACTTGGAAGGCTTGAATAAACAATAAAGATATAGAGGATGCATCGACTATGATCCGTGATGTCATTGTTAAGAGTGCGATTGAAGTGTGTGCTACTGCGGTTGTTGGAAGAATGTCTGGCGATGCGTCGAGGAATATGAAATCCAAGCAGCCGCCCAAGAAAAGAGAGAAGCCTTTGACAGAAAATTGAACATCACAGTTCTTAGCGACGACTAGAGAAATAGACTTGAAAATGAATACAGACACAAATAGAGGAAATTAAAACTACTAGCCAAGAAAAGTGAAGATAAAATCAGAACAGAAGAAATGAAGAAAATGGTAAAAACTTTGGAGGAAGCAAGAAACTGTTTTATAAATTGGCGTTGATCGTTATGAAAGGAAGTTGTAGCATAGAGTTAGTCGGCATGAGAAATAGCAAGGGTGGAATTCTATATGATGCAGACGATATACTAGATGCTTCAAGAGACTATTTCAAGGAATTATCGGAAAATGAAGCTATAGGGTACAACAAATGCAATAGAGAACACAGTGCGTTAGAAAATTCAATTAAGAGAGTCTGTGACTCTGAGGTTAGGGATATAATTAAGAACTTAACGATTGGGAAGGCTGCTGGTGTAGATGGTATCAACGCTGAAATGCTTGAATACGGTGACGAATACATACCTCAAAGGTTGCGCGAGTGGATGAATTTATGTATCGAGATGGGAGAAGTTCCAGATGACTAGATTATAGATGTGTATCAGCTTACTAAGTACCAGTAGCAAAATATATTCGAAAGCACTTATTCACAGGGTATTGGAAATAACAGCGCGATGAGAATTTGCTTGAGCAGCGGGCAGATATTTATTTATTTAAGATTACAACATTCAGGCGTTAGATGTCTTTGGTAATCTTTTCACAATTTCAATAGTAATTGGTTCAACAGGACGAGCTACGATTTCCACCCTTTGTTTAATGTTTATGATAGGTTGAATATATTTCTTTTTCAAAATATATTTAAGAACAATTCTGGCTATAACTGTCTTCATCTCCATCACGGCATATGTAGAACCTAAAAACAAAGAAAAAATATTTTTTTATAAGCAAAGTATTCAGCTGATCTGAAAAGTCATTTTGTCCCCTCAATGTTATTAAAATGTAAACCTATACAGTTCCTTGGTCCACTACTAAAGGGCATATAGCAGTTTGGATTCCGTTTCGCGACTTCTTCAGGAAGAAATCTATCAGGATCAAATTTCAGTGGATCAGGCCAGTATTTTTCGTCGCGATGAACCTTTGCCATAGAGCAGAAAGCCGTGGAGCCTTTCGGTAATGTGTAGCCTCCTACAAATAAAATTATTGTACGATAAATAATTAGACATTCATTCAGAAAAGTCTCTAATAAATGAAACATCAACCAACCTATTTCAAGATCTTGTTCTACCTTTCGTGTAACAAATGCTACAGTGGGAAACAGTCTCATTGATTCTTGAATCACTCTTTCTGTATACTTCATTCGTTTTAGGTCTTCACTCGTAATAGAAACATTTTCTGGAATTACCTCACCGTAAATATGCTTCAACTCCTGATATAATTTTTCCTAAACACAATCAGTTATCAATTAATATTTACAATGCTTGAATTCTCGATTGCTCAAATTTCCGAATTTTGAATGACTCAATTTAAATGGTTCAATCTTGAAAGTTTGAATGTTTAATTTAAAATTAATTAGTTGAGTAATTTCAAATATCCGTTTTTTCTTTTTGTATTAGAAGAGCCCTACAAACTTAATGTAGTTAGATGAGAAAAGTTTTTTCTAGTAAGTTTGAACATTTGTTTAATCTTTAAAAAGTATCCTTCTTGGCAGGTATGTGCAGAAAACTCGAAACTCGAAGTTCGAACGAGTTGAGTCGAGATCGAGATCGAGCTTTCCAGAAAGCTCGAAACTTTTCGAGAACTTGAATGCCTTCGAGAAATCGAAACATTCGAGAACTCGAATGTCTATGAGAACTCGAAACTTTCGAGTACTCGAATACTTTCGAGCACTCGAAAGCTTCGAGCTGCTCAAAAGTTTTAAAATTACCCAGAATTTTTTCAAACCCGATACTAGGAGATTTTTCGGGTTTCTAACAGCGATTTTGAAATAAAAATTAAAAATGCAATATTTTTCACCCAGACCGATGACCAAATTCCATAAAAATTCAATAAACTGACGGATCTATATGAAGCTCAATACTAAGGGATTTTTAGGATTTCTGGTCACAATTTTTGAATAAAAATTCGAAAAGTTTGATCCAAAGTAGTAACAACATTTTTGATAAATATAATGAACTGACGGATTTCAATTAGACTTAGTATACTAAGATTTTTTTTCTGTTTTTAATGACAAATTTATAATCAAAATAAAAAATTTTTAGTTTTGTATCCTGAACGGCAACCAAATTTTGTGAAAATTCAAAAATAAACCAGTTTCCTCGTGATACAGTCCTAGGGTTTTTTTGTATCAGATAGTACAAAAATTGCTGAAACTATGTACAATAATTTATGTGTACCAATGTGGCTTCGTGATTCGCAATAAAAAAGAAAGTGTCAATAAATTTATTGTGTAAACTTCATATTCATTCATTTAACATTGAATGCCGACATCTTTTGACCCTTAACATATTTAGAGATTTACGTTTACACTTATTGCTTGAAAATTATTAAAATTCTGGAATGGTCAGGTTAGAATGTAGACAACTAATTTTCGGCACGTCTTCCTCTGGTATAGTGGAACGTAATTTGGTAACGAATGGTGTAGAGTTGACTGACTCCATGACCGCTGGAATAGCTAAGAATTCTTTAGCTGCGTTTTTTAACTTTGAGAATCGATGACTGTTTTTTGACCACAATTGCAAAGGATTAGTATACGAAACACATTTTTCCTCACTGAAGTAACCTGTCATTTTATGAGTAATTGCCATAACTGATGCGTCTTGACGTGAAGAAGTATTATATATAAAATATGGCAATAAAATTGAGCTTTTTATTAATTGTTAATAGACTTTAATACTAAATTCTTTTCTGACTAACAAAAAATCTTTACGTGATGGCACTTCTTCTGTGTTTGGAATATCTTCGTCTGTTAATTCTGCAGGGCTGAACTCGCAGATTATACTTTCTAATGTGATTATAGCGTCAATCTGTTTGATGGTGTTTGATGGGTGTCAATCTGTTTGATGTCCTTAATTTTCCTATTTAGTATGGCTGTACAAAGGTCGAATTTTCCACTGCCTGGTCTAACTTTTCGGACGAATACTGTCAAAATAGGCAGATAAGTGGAAAGCAAAGGAAAAGAAAAGGGAAAGAAAAAGGGTCTATCGACAAATAAGTGAAAGTTTCATATGTGTCTTCAGCTGAATCCAGAACTTTAATGTAAATTTTTAACAATTCCCACTTAGATGAAGTTAAATTGCCCGTTGTACATGAAAAAATAAATTTATAAATTAATTTTCTAGATGCTCATTTCAAAAGAAAATTATTAGAATAGGCAAGAAAATATATTTCTCTGTACCATTTTCTTTTGAAATTTTTTTCAGTGAACCTCGTATCTTCCGCAATCTTTTGAAGATTTTCATCATTGTGAGTGGGAATTGTTGAAAAGTTTCATTAAAGTTCTGGATTCAGCTAAAGACGCACTCGAATCCTTAACGTATTTGTCGATAAATAAATTCCCTTTGCTTTACACTTATCTGCCTATTTTAATAGTATTCGTGCAACAAGTAACACCAGATAGTGGAGAATACGACCTTTCTACAGAAATACAAAAGGAGCTAAATCAGAAAGTTAAGGACATCAAACAGATTGACGCTGTCGTAATGACAATGATATTAGATACAAGACACAGAGATTGCTTCATAGATGGAATAAATCGAAATGACGCTATCATCACATGAGAAAATATAATCCGCAAATTCAACCCTGCAAAATTAAGAGACTAATATATTCCGATCACAGAAGAATTGTCATCAGGTGAAGAATTTTTTTAGTAAGAAAAGAATTTAGTATTAAAGTCTATTGAAATGTAATAAAAAGCTCAATTTTACTGCCATCTTTGCTACTCAATACTTCTTTCGTAATTATACACATATGCATTCATGCATTTATACATACATGGATTACAGGGAAACCTACGAGTAAGATAATTAAGTTTCTTATCAAACACTACCTGAACGAAAATTCTTCACGTCAAGATGCGTCAGTTATGGCAATTAATCATGAAATAACAGGTTACTTGTGAGAAAAAATGTGTTTCGGATAATAATCCTTTGGAATGGTGGTCAAAAAATGGTCATCGATTGCCAAAGTTAAAGTACGCAGTCGAAGAATTCTGAGCTATTTCAGCGGTTAGGCAGTCAGTCAACTCTGCACCATTCATTACCAAATTACGTTCCGTTACACTAGAGAAAGACGGGCCGAAAATTAGTTTTCTGCATTCAAACCTGACCATTCCAAAATGTTTTTAATTTCTAAGCAATTAGTGTAAACGTGAATCTCTAAATATGTTAAAGGTTTAAAGATTTCTGGATTCAATGTTTGTATTTGTATTTGTATTTATTCTTGAGAAGTTCCTATGGCTAGATAGCCCTATAAGGAACAGGTGATACATATTACAATTAAAAAGTGATGGTGATCGATATAACGATTAAAATCGAAGATAGGTATTCATCAGAAGTAAAGAATTAAACTAAGATACACAAAATTAGATTTGGTCTATTACCAGTAATACTGTAAGTGTAAATACACAAATATACATGCTTAAAAGTAAATCCATTCATGTGCATGCTTATATATGTATTAAACTCAAGGATTTAAGTGTTACCAATGTGTAATTTCGATGGTAGGATTTTATATGTTAAATAAGTAACCAAAAAGAAGTTTTCTAAAGTGAAATTGTGAAGGTGCATTTCTAATGCATCAGTGTTAAATTCACCAAATTTATCTTTAATTAAACCAAACACCTGATCGTTTATCTCCCATTCAGTCTTGGTTGGTAGAAAACGCGATTCCCTGTCTGCTATTGAGTTATCCTTGGACTTAATGTATGAAGCAAAGATCCACAAATTTCATTGTTCTCACCACTGCCATATAATTTTTGCTACCTTGGTTAGTTTTTGATATTGCACCCCACCCATACGATTAATATATGATATCGCGGTTGTATTATCTACTTTAAGAATAATCTGACAAGAATATTTGTCTGAGGCGAAACATGTTAGATCATTAAAGGCAGCCTTCAATTCTAAGAAATTGATACACTTTTCTTTATGCTCTTGATTCCACCAGCCATGTGCGTTTTGACTATTGCAACATGCATCCCATCCGGTTAGAGAAGCATCTGATAATATTTCTATCTGAAAACTTGAATTTCGAATTGGATTCCTGATTGTTGAGACATCCTCAATCCACCATTCTAAATCATTTTTTACATCGTCTGATAATTGCATTATAGCATCACA
>JAABKJ010010579.1:0-10938 GCA_011634705.1 Andricus grossulariae
TTGTGAGACGTGGCCATGAATGGGATTTACCGCGGTCCTACTGGGAGCCGATGTCATTTTTTCAGATGACAGTTACTCCCAGTGGGACCCTGCGGTGGTTGTTAACCTTTAGTTTTTATATATATATATAAGGAGAATATAGCATAGCTAATTTTATTTTTCATCTGAATATCACGTGTCACGATTTTCAGTTTGAGGTAGCCCCGAAGAAAATTGGACAAAAGAAAAGCTGAGAATATATGGATCTTAACAAACAACTTTTAATTATTTTTCTTATTTTTGAACCTCTGAAAATAAAAAAACAGAGTTTTACCATACCAAATTTTATTTTTTATTTAAATTCCACATGCCAAGATCTTCAATTTGAGTAAACGCCGAAGAAAATTGGACTAAAATAAAAACTTGCAGCATAGAAGTCTTACTAACCAAATTTTTCTTAGTTTCTTTTATTTCTTAACCACTGATGTGGAAGAAAGAAAAATGTAAGACAGCAAATTTGATTTTTTATTCGAATTCTACATGCCAAGATCTGCAATCTGAGTAACCTTCAAAGATAATCAGACTAGCTGGCAGCATAGTGGTCTTAACGAAATTTTCCTGACTTTCCTCATTTTTAAACCGCTGGTATAAGAAAAAAAAAAAATATGACCGAAAATTCAATTTTTTGCCTGAATTCTACATGCTAAGATCTTCAATTTAAGTAACCCTCGAAGAAAATCGGACTAAAATAAAAGCTAGCAGCATACTGGTCCTAACAAAATTATCCTTTTCCTTATCTTTAAGCCACTTGTATAAGAAGAAATAAAAATATGATAGAAAATTTCATTTTCTGCCTAAATTCCACATGCTATGATCTTTAATTTGAGTAACCCTGGAAAAAAATCGGACTAAAATAAAAGCTAGCAGCATAGTCGTCCTAAACAAAATTTTCCTGACTTTCCTTATTTTTAGGCCACTGGTATGAGAAGAAATAAAAATATGATAGAAAATTTTATTTTCTGCCCAAATTCTACATGCTAAGAGCTTCAATTTGAATCATCCCTAGAGGAAATCCAACTCAAAGAAAAAATTCGAGCATAGAAGTCTTCGCATCTCTTAATTTTCCAATCCCTGGCACGAGATTATAAGGGTTGCCTAGGAAACCCAAAAAAAAAGTGAGAAAAAATGTACAAGAACCTTCAAAGTATCACAAAGGAATTCCCAGGAACAACTTATGACACCCTGCAAAATTTGGTTTCAACCAGTACAGGGGTGTGGGAGCCTATTTCAAACACCCACACAAACATGCATACATTCAGTTTTATACAGATAGATAATAGGATCGTTAAAAAAATCATCTTTAAAAAGTTGCGGTGCACCTTAATATTGTTAACGGCGTTAAAGTTTTAATAGAGAATATCTCTAAAATTAATAGAGATAAGTCTTTTTAAATACAGGTATCTGAATACAATAATCTCAACATTATGACAACATTATTTAGAGGTTAGGCTTTCTAAAGCTTTCTTTCTTTCTATTACACTTTCTGAATCCATTTGAAACTGCTTTGTAATATTTTCTTCTTTCATCTGGAAACCATTCGCACAAAGTGCCTAAGCATCAAATTGGGCTAGAAAATCGTATCAAAGCGTTGCACAATGGGTAGTTTTCATTTGTTACATAATATAGTTGACAATTGTTTATAACATATTGATACCCTGGGTTTTTGTGTATTTTTACCAATCCTCTACGATTTGAAAAAATGGACGCTACTCTTCGATCTTTGTGAAAAATGTTGGAAAGTAGTTTCAAGAGCAACATCCTGTTCAGCACAATCATTCATGCACTTCAATGATTTTAGTGTCTTTCTTGCTTTCTGGAAAAATGTGAGCGTTACCCATTTTCGACATCTTCTTTTAAGAATGGAGTGCCCAATTTTAGACGACAAACCATGATCGATACCTCAACGGAGGTATGTTATAAAAAAAAATTTTAATATAACATTGAACAATACAAAACATATTGTGTTTCACATTTTTTAATGTTTAATGTTACTGAAACATAATATATGTTGAGGATGCTTTGAATGATAATTTTTAAAGTATTAATTTAAGAGAAAATTTCAGGAGATATTTTGTGTTTTCCATGTTGTTGGTCATATGTTAGGATTATTGTCGTTCATAAAGCTTTAAAGCTGTTTGGGCACTCTGATTTGCTTTAAATTTATACAGTAATCTTCTTGAATGATTCGGAAAAAAAAGCAAAGTACACCGCAACTTTTTTAAAGTTGATGTTTTTTTAACCACCCTGATCTCTAACCGTAAACTTTAAACGTTGATTGTTCCCGATGTTCTTTTCTTCGTTTATATATGGTCCTTAGGGTGTTCCAAATCTATACCTGTTGACAATTTGTTTTTTATTTTTAATAAACGATCACCCCCCCCCTCCCCTAACCTGTCCGATTTCCGGCAAAAAATTGTTTCCAAGTTTGAGCCAAGTCGGTAAATATTAACCATTAAAATTAACATGGGATTATAATCGGGAAAGCTCAGTTTTCAAACAAATGGCAAAAAGAAGTACTTTTTATTAACTTTTTGTAATTTAAAGTCCAGTCACTTCTTGAAGAATTTTCAAGGAATAACGTTGATCCAATATATTTTATTTTCACTCATTCTGACCCTTGTATTGTGCCAGGAAAATGTCCCAAAAAATGCAGAATGGCAGTTTTATGTAAAATTCATGGTGAAGACCGTATTTTTTCGAACGTTTCCAACATGAGTTATTTTTGTTCAATAAGTGACATTTTCAAATAATTTTGAACTAATTTAAAACTGTTTAAACCATCTTTTTTGTCATGTAAATCATGCAAAATTAGTATTTTTTCGATTTAATGACGCAATTATAGATTAATAAAAGATCTCCTCTGTGGTATTTTGATTTTTCTTGTGGATCTGTTGGCCACGTTCATTATTTAATGTAAACCACAACAAGAATCATAATTGGACAAAGGATTTTGAAACATCTAATCTATTATATTATTTTATAATTTTTCAACTTAATAACACAATAAATTGGATGTCACTCAAATAATAAAGCTACTCTTGTATTTTCTATTGCTCTATAGATCCTAATATTGTTTTTGCTGATAGGGTCCACTGGCGTAAGGCAAAAATGTTAAGTCACTACACTTGTATAGATTTGGATTAATAAATAATTCAGGCCAGTAGAGAATGAACAGAAAAGATCTTTTATAATTGAATTTTATTTTGCCAAAATCATAATAATTATTCCAAAAATAAAATTGTTTCAGTATATAAGAGGCTATTCACAAAATAAGTAACGCTTTTTCCTGATAATTTTGTCAGGAAACTTGTCACTTACCGAATACACATTATTCATATCGAAAAATATGTGAATACAATCTTTAGCATGAGTTTTCCATAAAACTGCTATTTGGTATTTTTTTAGCAATTTCCAGTCACAATACAAATGGGTTGGATGGATCCAAATTAAAAGGTATTGGCCGGAAATTATTTCTTTAAATTTCCTCCAGAGGTATTTAGGCTTTAATTTTCAAAAAGTACTTTATGAATTTGTTTATTGTTATTCTTATTTAATTTGCAGTCTTCAAACTTGGTCTTTGGAATGAAGATAAAGCAGTTTTATAACTCAGTAGAGTAATCCGAGCGCGGACGATGGAGAGAGTGCGGTGGCTGATCATAACATTATGTTACTACTGAAACGCGGGATCTTCCACAATTTTTCAGTGGAACAACCCGGGCTATGGTTATACGTTGAATTTTTTTCGTTAAACAGTTCCATATTTGATTTTTTTCTTAAATTCAATTACTTAGAAAATAAATTCGCTGTCAGACAGAAAAATTTAAAGACAAGGAAAAGGATTTTATTCTTAACAAGATACAATATCTTGATGGGGAAAAACTGGAATTATTGCAATTTTAAAATTGTTTCATTGACTTTTTTTTCGCCTTGCAACTTTAATAATTCACTAACCTGCGGATAATTTTGAATACACACCGACTCGTAAATTTTCCTCCATGAGTTCTTGCATCAGGCTATTGAAATTTGAATCTGGAATGTGCATCTTTGTTCATGTGTGATAAATTCAGTAGAGAGAGGTACTGATATTTACTGGCAAAGGGTACACGTATGACATTTGCACACGAAAATGTTATCGCAAGGGAAATAACTTCGAACCGGTTCCAACTTTCTGAAGATATTCATGTTCAGCACGCACATGCTGGTCCCGCATTGATTTTATAATTCTGTGTACTGAAGTAACAAGATATGTTGTACTTTTTCTTCAGGAATTTTGTTATTTTGAGATTTCAGAAGAGGATACATTTAAATGGATTCAAACTTCAAAAAATTAAGGTTCAAGGTTGGAGATTTGAAAAACAGAAAAATGTTTACAAAACAAAGCTCTTGACTTTTGGGTGGGGACAAGGGGGTATCTATTTTTCCAAACTCTCATACATGGACAACTTGGGAAACCAACATACATATAAAATATGAATTCTGTTAATTAAATACACGTAGAACCTCAATGAAATTAGTTTTCGAAAATAATGTTTTGATAAAAGTAAGAAATTAATCTTACAAACGTATAATTTCATAATTTTTTCTTGAGTCTAAAATGTTGCATAGTACGATACAATTTGTGTAGCCCGAATTTAAAAGTGTTTAGTCCAAAATCAAAAAGTGTGAAATGAAATATTAAATTTATTTTCTGATCAAAATTTCCAGTTTTCTAACCAAATATTTTAAAAGTATTAAAAATCAGTCTTAATTTTTACATTAATTAGTATTCTTTTATCTATAAATTATCAAAATTACTATCTTATATATATTAATCGCAGTCTCTTCCAGGGACCAGACCGAAAATATCGTTCCATTTCGTTACTTACAACTAAACATAAGAATTCTGATTCACTCATTAATGTAGTTTCAGATATTATCTAATTTCGTCCAAATCTAGAAATAGAAGTTCAGAAATTAGTGAAAAATTATTTTTTTTTGGCAATAACGAAATGGAACGAAACTTTCGGTCGGGTCCCTGGTCTTTTCCTTTTTTCTCGTTTTCCTACTTAAATGCGAACTGAATATGAACTCAATATAGAACCTAATAAAAATATTTGATTTTTTTTGTTCAAAGTTCATTATTTTAGGTTGAGAATTCATCTTCTTTTGTTAGCAATTTTATTATTCGGTTCAAAATCTATTTATTTCGATGAATTTTCAAGAATTTTCTGAGAAGTCATTCTTTTTGGTTGCAAATTCAACTGTTTTCTTGAAAATGTATCTTTATGGCTTAAAACTTCAAAAATTTCATTAACATTTCTTTCTTTCTTGATAACGAATTTTTTTTGCTAGAAATTCAGAAATTTTGTTGAACATTTTTTCACTTGAAAATTGACATCTTTCTGTAAAAATATAATTTTTTTCGGTTGAAAATTAACCTATTAGTTAACAATTCACATTTTTGGGTTGATACTTCATTTTTCTTGGTAGACAATTCGTATTTTGGATCGAAAATTCAACAATTGTATTATTGAACAATCGTTTTTGGTGCAAATTATACATTTAACTAAGAAAACAACTGTTCCATTTTTAGTTTAAAAATTCATCTTTTTTGTAGAAATCTCATCTGCCTAGTTGAAAATTAATCTTTTTCAATTAAAAAATTTCTTTGTTCAAAATTGGTTTGTTTTTTTAGTTGAAAATTAAGTTTTTACTGAAAATGCAACTATTTGGTTAAAAAATTCATCTTTTTTAGTTAAAAATTCAATTATTTGGTGAAACATTCATGTATTTGGTTAAAAATCCATCCTTTTCGGCAGAAAATTAATCTTGTCTTGGTTAAAAATTCAACGACTTGGTTGAAAATTTATGTATTTCAAATGAAATCTTCAACACATTGGTTTAAATTTGAACTTTCTCAAAATTTCAGTTTTTTAATCAAAGACTCATACCTTTAATTAAAAATTTATCTTTTTGGTTGGGAATTAAACTACTTTGTTGAAAATTCATTTTTTGTGTCAAAAATACATTTTTTGAACTTCGAACTCAACTATTGGTTATAAATTAACTTTTTTGTTGAAAATTCGTATTTTTATTGAAAATTAATTTTTTGAATGAAAATTTAAATATTCCATTTTTGGTTAAAAATTGATATTTTTTAGTTCAAAAATTCAAATATTTGGTTAAAAATTGATCTATTCTGTTGATGATTCATCTTTTAAGTAGAAAATTAATATTTTTTGTTGAAAATTCCTCTTTTTTGATAAAACTGCTATCAATTGTTAGAAAATTCAACTATATGGTTCAAAATTGATGGTTCAAAAGTTGATAGTTCATCCTTTTGATAGGAAATTAATCTTCTTAGCTAGAAATTCAACTATTCGGTAAAAAAATTAAATTCTTCTGTTGAAAATGCATGTTCTTCGTAGAAAGTAATTATTCTTGGTTCAAAATTCATCTTTTTTCTTGAAACTTCAATTATTGGGTTGAAAATTCCACTATGTGGTTCAAAAGTTATGTATTCTGTTCAGAATTCATTTTTTAAATAAAAAAATGTCTTCTTGGCTAAAGATTTAACTATTTGGTTGAAAAATTTATTTATTTTGTGAAGAGTTTATCTTTTTTGTAGAAATTCAATCTTCGGAATTCAAAAATAAACTTCTTTGTTGAATTTTAAACTCTGTTCTTTGCTTAAAAATTCAAGTATTTTGCTAAAAACTAGTATTTTTTGTCGGGAATTAATTTTCTTCGCTGAAAATGTCACTTTTCCTTTTTCTTGGTTGAAAATTCATTTTTTGTTGTTAAAAATTAATGTTTCTGGGTTAAAATCCTCTTTTTGGTTGAAAATTGAATTATTTTGTTGAAAATTCAACTCTCCAGTTGAAAGGTTATGTATTCTGTTGAGAATTCATCTTTTCAGTAGAAAATTAATCTTCTTGGCTCGAAATTAAATTTTTTAGTTGGAAATTCATGTGTTCTCTTGATAATTCACCTTTTTTGTAGAAAATTAAGATTCTGGTTCAAAAAAAAAACTTTGTTGAAAATTTTCATTTTTTGGTTCAATCCGACTGTTATTGATTCAAAATAAAAATATTTTCTTTGTTAAAAATTTCAAACAAAAAAACTCGACGTAACTTATGCACGTCTCCTTATTGTTATTGGCAATCAGACACGTGCTGAATATCTCGCAATGAAAAACAAAAAATGAAATTTAATTTAGAAATTAATTAAGTTAAAAAGTCGTGTTTTTTTCTTTCATATATTTCTAATTCAAATTTCCAAATAGCCTATTTAAACGAAATAAATGCGAAAAAATAATATATATTTCGAAACGTCCCAGTCCTGGCAGTATTAAAAGTATCGCAAAGTGTATCATAAAATAAAATATTCCACATCTGTCTAGAATTCACCTCACCCTACCTTTTTCCGGCGAATTTCGAATTCTCCTTACAAACAACACCGCAGCTTGCGCGCGTAAAGGCGCGTAACACGATGAAATACGCCAAGCTGTTAAAGTGAATGGCATCCAAATAAAATAAAATCAGCGGAAAGATTCTCGAGTCTACGCTCTCACACATCCACTCTTGTCCTTTCATGCATGCATATGTATAAGTATGTACAATATTGCGGGAGGTGAAGTAAATATAAGGTAGGCGACGAGGTTCGCGGATGTACATTGTGCAGAAATTCATATATATTTGTCTATACTTAGATATACATGTATGTAGGTATGTATTTTATATAAAGAGACGATGAAATTGAGGTGGAATACTGAGAAAGAGAAGTGGGTACGTGAGAGATTTAGGAGTCGGTAAGGGGGAAGCAGAAGGTTCTGGATGAGGGCGATACAAATGATATCAGCTCGAAGACACCTCAAACCCTATGAGAAAATGTTCTCTTTCATGGGTTAAGATCCGTTTTGTGTTATTTGTTTATCTCCTTTTTTCAAGATAAGCTTGACGAATTCAATAACATTTATTGGAAAACAGGAAAGTATAAGGAAGTGTCGATAGGGAGCTTATGAGACATTGGCTATAATGGGACGTAGTAGTAATGAATGAGACGTGGCTAATTTAAAAGCTATGGGGAAGAGAAAGGGGAATGTTACCAAGATGTTACAAATAGCAGGTTCAAAATGCAAAGAGAACGAATAAAAAAGGCAGAGCAATGGAAGGAATGGTGATAGAAGTGAAGAACGAATGTATAACAGGGAAGGATGAGAAAGAGATAAAGGATCAAAAAGAGGGATTGACAGTAGAAGAGTTAAAGATAGGAGGAGAGAGGTGGAAAATAGTGGGGGTGTATATAAAGAGTGATATACAGGAAAAATCAGAGGAGATGAAAGAACTGTTTGTAATGATTTTTTTGGTAATTCTTAGTTAAAAATTCATTTGATATAAATATACTGGCCTTATGAATTAGGGAAATAGGACAAACATAAACATAAACAATTCAAAATTCGACTACTATAAAAAATGGCTTATTCACTTATCGCTGGGAATTGATGCAAAGAACGGCCTATCGTCTTAAAGAGATTTTATCTGAAGTAATCCACAAATCGATACGTCTTATTTTCCTCTTTTTGCCCCGTACCAATAACGCTTGTATCGTCAAATGAAGTAGCCATATGGTTTTTCCAAAAGGAGTAAGAAATTTATTCGATTACAAACTGGGGCTTTTGCGTGCGAAATTATCCAAACCATCAAGCACTGTAAAATAATTAACTCACCCAGAAACGCTAATTAAAACACTCAAACAAAATTGCAATTTAACACTCATGGTGACGGTCAATCGCCGTCTGATTCAAATTATCGGCTACCTTCATTTCACGACCCCACTCTAGGCACTCACATAACGAGACGTGGCGGCAACAATATGTCTCCATCGTGTTCCATAAGCGGGAACAATAATTTTAATTGAAAATTGACAATTTACATGATGGAAGAAAATAAAGAAGAAATTAGGCTTATAATAGGGGGATATTTCAATCCAAGAACAGGAGATAGAGGAGGAATGAAATGAGCAGGAGAGCGAGGAAGAAAATCGAAAGACAAGATACGGAAGGGGGAGAAAAAGAAATGGTTGAAGAGCTTGGAGGAGATGACATGATATATCTTAAATGGAAATATAGAAGGTGATGAAAGGAAAGGTCAGGAATATCAAAACTGGGGAGAGAAATGTAAATCAGAAGATGAAAAAAGCTGTAAAAGAAATAAAAAGAGGATTAAAGTGCACAAGCAAAAGAGAAGATAGCGAAGGAGGGAATAGACGTGGATAGGAGTAAGAATATAAAGAGAAGAATAAGAAGGTCAGAAAGGAATTAAGAAAATGAAGAAGAGGGAAAAGTAGTGAATAAGAATATAGTAGAAAAAAAAGGAATATACTTAGTTGTCTGATGAAAAGAAACAGAATAAAAATAGAAGATTCGAAGAAGGGACAGAGAAAGCTAGGACGGAAGGATAAGTTTAGAAGTTAGTAAGCAGCGAGAAAAAAAGAAGGAAAAGAGTGAAGCAGAATATTGAGATGATGAAATGGAAAAAATATTTTACGGATTTGCGAGGAGGGGCAGAGAGAAAAGTAAGGTAAGAAGGAAAATATGGTAGGGAAAAAGGTGAGAAAAAGGACATAACAAGGGAAGAAATGGACAAGGTGTTAGGAATAATGAAAGATAGAAAGGCACCTGGTATAGATGGAACTTTAAATTAGGTCTCGAATAATGGGAGGAAATAACTAGAGGAATGGGCATAGATAATATGCAATAGAGTGTGAAGAAGAGAGTAATGGCCAGAGTTATAAAGAAAAGGGGTTGTGGTACACATTATAAAGAAAAGATAAGGAGATGAGGTTAAACATTATAGGTCAGTGAGGCAAATTCCAATATTGTATGAACTATATGTAACTATTCTATAAGAGAGGTTGAAGAAAGAAGTTGAGAAAAAAAGATAGAGCCACCGCACCCGACAGGATTTAGGAAAGTAATGGGGGTGATGGGCAACATATATGTTCGGAATTATCTAGTAAATAGAAAGATTGAAAGGGAAAAAGGAGAAATGATAGCAATGTTCGTGGACTTCAAAGCAGGCGTTTGACTTATTGGACCGTGTCGGGATAAAAATAGCTATTCTGAAAAAGGGGATGAGAGAGGGTTTAATATGAAGAGGAAAGGATGAGAAGGAGTTACGATGGGATAAGAAAAGATATATACAATAGCGTACGCGAACGATATAGTGTATCAGATGGGGAAATGTTGAATCGAAATGTGGAAAAGACAAATATAGTGATAATGAAGTTTGGAAAAGGAAGGAGAAAAATAAAGAGTCGACAGGAAATGGACGGAGGTAAAGTTAGCAAAAGTTAAGTAGTTTATATATTTGGGATATACCTTGCAAACAAATGGAGATCATATAGCTCATATAAGAGAAATGATTAAAAAACGGCTGGAGTAACGAAACTGACATGGGGAATAGAAAAAGAAAGGTTAAAAAATAATTGAAGAAGGAGAAAGTGGCTATTCAGTACGCTGGCATGGCCGGGTGTGTGGCTGTGGAGCAGTGATATGGAGATGGAAGGAAATGGCAAATATGGAGAGGTAACATAAAAGATATATAAAGTGGATGATACGAGTAGACTAGAGGAAGTCTGGATATATGTTGAGAGAAGAAGCATAAATGGATCAATCGAGTATGAGAGTGAGAAAGAGGGCATGAACAGGGCATGAAGTTTGAGGGAAAGCTAAGGAAGTGAAAGGGAGGGAAATTCGCAAAAAAGTATATGAAGGCGTCAGAAGAGAAGAGAGGAAGGGAGATAAAACTGACAAGGTGGGAAGGGGAAATAAGAGAATGTTTAGGGATAGGGATAGGGATAGGGATAGGGATAGGGATAGGGATAGGGATAGGGATAGGGATAGGGATAGGGATAGGG
>JAABKJ010010581.1:0-10938 GCA_011634705.1 Andricus grossulariae
TTTCGGTTAAAAAAATAATTTTGAACAAAAAAAAGGAGGTTTGAACAAAATACTTAAATTTTCAACCAAACATAATGCATTTCAACCAAAAAGATGAATTTTCAAACAAGAAGATTAATTTTTTACCAACAAGTCGAATTTTCAACTAAAAATTAATTTTTAACAAAAAAAAAACAATTTTCAATAAAACAGTTAAATTTTCATCAAAAGAAATGAATTTCCAAGGAAAAGAAAAAAAATTTGTAATGACAAATTAAATAATTCAATTTTCGGTTAAAAAAATAATTTTGAACAAAAAAAAGGAGGTTTGAACAAAATACTTAAATTTTCAACCAAACATAATGAATTTCAACCAAAAAGATGAATTTTCAAACAAGAAGATTAATTTTTTACCAAAAAGTCGAATTTTCAACTAAAAATTAATTGTTAACAAAAAAAATTTGTTCAACAAAGTAGTTAAATTTTTAACCAAAGAAATTAATTTTCAATCAAATACATGAATTTTCATCCAAATGTTTCATTTTTAAACTAAAAGAGGCGAATTTTTAACAAAAAATTGACAAGTTAAATTTTCAGTTAATCAATTTTTAACGAAAAAAACTACTTTACACCAAAATTGTTTATTTTAGTCCAAAGAGATGAATTTTCAACAAACAAAGTAAAATGTAATAGTTGATATTTCAACCAAATCAGTTTTTAACCAAAAATAAATAGTCAATAGTTAAATTCTCAACCAAAGACAAGAAACTTCAACCGATAAAATTTTAATCAAAAACAGATGAATTCAACCAAAAGAAAGAAAACGATTTTTACATTTTTTCTTTTCAAACTGAATTTTTTATCTTTCCAGAAGCACCATTTTTATTTAAGATTTTCAGAATAAGAAAAAGCTTCTTATATCTATGCTAAAACTAGCTAGAAATGCTTTACAGACAGTGAAAATAATTTTAAAAAAAAGTTTTATCACGTTATCAACAAATTAGTGAACAAACGTTATTTTTTGGGATTGCTGATTTTATTAGCTCATTCAAATCCAGAATTTTGATAGAAAATGTGAGGGAAATTAATGTTTCCTTGCGATTAATTAACAATAGACGCTATTTATAGATTGTTTAAACAATTTTTATAAACAAATTCACAGTTTTTATATTTTTCAACGAATAATTAGTTCATTTTTTTACGGAAACAACTAAGAATGTCTTTCCGATGACACTGCTATGATATTGTACAAATATACAAGAACTATTAATTATTTAAACAATATTCATAAACAAATTTAGAGTTAAACTACTTTTTAAAGAATAAGCTCAATTTTTTATAATCAAAGCAAAAAATATAAGACGGCCTATAAATTATACAATACACCTGTAACAATTATTAAAATTCAATCAGCGGTTTCAGGGATATGGGGGATTCAGAAAAGTCGGATCTCAAAATTCAAAAGCCTGTAAGAAAATTTTGGAAATTAGTTTTAACCATAATAAAAATTTTTCTAAATTAAATTTTTTCACTACTGTGTTACAATTTATAAATAAAATATAAGTACATACTGCGAACATTATTGTGTCCACTTCTTCGCGAATTTCAGCATCAGATAAATTATTATCGGCAATCATCAAATCCAGAAAAGGTTTTCTTTTATTGGTTTCATCTGAAAATTTAATATTTGAAAATTTAATGTACGTGTCAAAAATGAGTATACCAATATTCACATAACTTTCCTCATAAAAAAGTTTTCTAAGAAAAAAAGATACTGTTACGTAATATTTTTTAAAAATCAATCCTGTAGACTACCCGAACATTATTCAACATTTTTGAAGGTTTTTTTGGGTTTTGATAAGGAATTTGCAAAGATTCCAAGCGATTTCAGACGATTAGCGAGATTTTCAAATATTTCAAAGGATTTTTAAGGAAATCCAACAGATTTCATGGGATTTTTTTAGATTTCAAATATTTTCAGTAATTTTAGAGAGGTATTTTAGAAGTATTTTAATTATTTTCCAGGATCTCAAAGGATTTTATAGAACTTCAAGTATTTCAAGGAATTTTATGATGTTTTAATGAAATTTCAAAGAATTTTTTTACAATAATTGAGGGGTTTCTTTGTATTTCAAATATTTGAAAATATTTTCAAATATTTCAAGGCATTTTCGAAGATTTTTTTTTAATTTTACAGATTTGAAAGAATTTTAAAGATTGTAGGAAATTTGAAAAAGTTTCAAGTGCTTACCGAGGATTTCCAAGATTTCCAAAGATTTAAAAGAATTTTTAAGGAATTTCAACAGATTTCATGGGATTTTTTAAAGATTTCAAATATTTTCTGTAATTTTAGAGAGGTATTTTAGAAGTATTTTAATTAATTTTCCAGGATATCAAGGGATTTTATAGATCTTCAAGTATTTCAAGATTTTTTTTACAATAATTGAGGGGTTTCTTTCTATTTCAAATATTTGAAAATATTTTCAAATGTTTCAAGGAATTTTCGAAGATTTTTTTTAAATTTTACAGATTTGAAAGAATTTTAAAGATTGTAGGAAATTTGAAAAAGTTCCAAGTGCTTTTCGAGGATTTCCAAGATTTCCAAATATTTCAAAGGATTGTGAAGGAATTTCAGCAGATTTAATGGATTTTTTTTAAAGATTTCAAATATTTTCAGTAATTTTATAGAGCTATTTTAGAAGTATTTTAATTAATTTTCCAGGATCTCAAGGGATTTTATAGATCTTCAAGTATTTCAAGGAATTTTATACTGTTTTAATGAAATTTCAAAGAATTTTTTTACAATAATTGAGGGGTTTCTTTCTATTTCAAATATTTGAAAATATTTTCAAATGTTTCAAGGAATTTTTGAAGATTTTTTTTGAATTTTACAGATTTGAAAGAATTTTAAAGATTGTAGGAAATTTGAAAAAGTTCCAAGTGCTTACCGAGGATTTCCAAGATTTCCAAAGATTTAAAAGAATTTTTAAGGAATTTCAGCAGATTTCATGGGTTTTATTAAAGATTTCAAATATTTTCTGTAATTTTAGAGAGGTATTTTAGAAATATTTTACAGAATTCCAAGAAATTTCCAAGGACTTTAATGATTTTAAGGGATTAAAAATATTTCTTTCGGTTTTAAAGAAGTTCCTAGAATTTCGGAAGATTTATAAGGATTCGATGGGACCTATAAGGTTTTAAGATATTTTAATTGATTTTAAGGGATTTCATAACGGATTTCAAGGGATTTTATAAATATTACGAGAATTTTAGTAATTTGAAGAGATTTTAACAGCTCTCAATAAGGTATTTGAATGAGTTTCTTGGGATTTTAGAAAATTTCGAGGGATTTTATAATATTTTAAGAAATTTCTAAGGATTTGAAAAATTTTAGGATATTTTAAGAGATTCTAAGGAATTTCCCAAAGCTTTAAAAATTGTCAAGGGATTTCAAAATATTTGAAATAATTTAGGATACTTTAAATAATTCCAGGGAATTTTCAAGAGATTAAGTAAATTTCAAGGAATTTCCAAGAATTATAGTGATTTTAAGTTTTAAGGGATTTAAAAAAAATTGCATACGGTTTTAAAGAATTTCAGAAGTTTTGAAAGGATTTTATTTTAGGATAATTTAAATGATTATAAGGAATTTCCAATGGATTTCAAGAGATTTAATAAAAATTTTACAAAATTTCAAAGAATTTATTCACAAAAATTAAGGAATTTCAAATCACTCCATAGATTTAAAGGGATGTTCAATATTTCAAAGTATTTCCAAAAATTGTTGAAAATTTGAAAGATTTGAAAGAATTTTAGGATTTTTTTCAAAGTCCAAGGAATTGTACTAGATTTCATGACATCTCAAAGGATTTTAAAGCTTTAGGATATTTAAAAAGATTTAAAGGAATTTCAATAGATTTCATAGAATTTTAAAGACTTTAGGATATTTTGAAAGATTCCAAGGTATTTTCGAAAGCTTTAAAAAATGTCAAGGGATTTCAAAAAATTTGAAACAATGTAGGGTATTTAAGGATTGTAATGATTTGAAGGGATTTAAAAAAATGTCATGCGGTTTTAAATAATTTCCTAGACTTTCGAAAAATTTGGAAGAATTTTTTGGTACTATAAGTTTTTAGGATATTTTTAAAGATTATGAGAGATTTTCAATGGATTTCAAGGGATTTTATAATATTTCCAAGGCTTTCAGTAATTTTAGGAGATTTTTAAGGCTCTCAATAAGGTATTTTTATCAATTTTTCAGGATCTCAAAGGATTTCATAGGACATCAAATATTTCAAGAAATTTGCAGGAATATCATCAAATTTCATTTAACTGAATTTCATTTAATATTCAGAATTACTTTTGATTAAAAAAAACGGTAACTAAGCCTATAGTTACATCACAGTTTCACTCACAATTTCTGAAATTACCACTTCGCCCAAAATTATTCAACATTTGTTAAATTTATCTGACTATTCTTAATTGTTGTTAAAAATATGAACTCAAGTGACTTGACAAAATTATATAATTTTGTCTTCCATTACATTTTATTAGCATTTCATTTATTATATATTTATTATATTGTCGTTATGTAGTTTAATTATAAGCAAATGGTGTATTTCAAATTTATAAATCTTTTGAGTGATTTACGTGGAGGCTCTTCGGGTTTGTTCAAGTAAAAGTGGCAGGGGTGTTTTTCGGGGGTTGCTGAATATTGTGATGGGGTTAGGAATATAATTTGTGGTTTTCTGAAGGTGACTTGCGTGATTATTTCAAATTTATACATTTTTTGAGTGTTTCACGTGGAGGCACTTGGGATTTGCTGAGGTAAAAGTGGTTTTCGGGGGTTGTTGAATATTATCATGGGGTTGGGAATATGAATTGTGGTTTTCTGAAGGTGACTTGTGTGATTATTTTAAATTTCTAATCTGTTGAGTGTTTTGCGTGCAGGCACTTGGCATACATTTTTTGAGTGTTTTACGTGGAAGCTCTTCGAATTTGTTCAGGTAAAGTGTTAGGGGTAGTCTTAGGGGGTTTCTGAGTAAATATTATTGGGTCGGAAATATAACTTTTATTGTTCTTGGCTACACATTGGTTCTCCTTTTACTATTAAGAAAAAAAAATAAAAAAAGGGAGGTGGGCACCCGGGTACTCTAAGTGTGACCACAACGTTCATAAAGTTGTGTGTGACATTTGTTGCATATTCCATATTGTTTGAACATTTTTCTTTTCATTCTAATAACTTCTAATTATTTGGTAATAAAATATGAAACATATAATAAAAAAATTTCACCTATTTCAATTCCTCTCTTATCCATTTCTTTCCTTCTATTTTGGATAACCTGTATTAAAATAATATTTAGTAACTGTATGTTCATTTTTATATTATACACATAAATAGAGAATACAAACTTCATTTGAAACGTCGTGCATGTATTTTATTGATGAATAAAACTCCTTTGATAACTTTGTCCGATTGAAAATTATGTCAGGGTTTAACCAAATCTTGATCGATCTATCCACAAAGACTTGCATCACACTGCAAAAAAATCAAGTTATAAACCTAATATCTTCAATTAAAGAAAATGTTTTTAAATTTTCAAACATACATTTTGATTGATTCAAAATATTTCTTGCTCGTTTCGTAATCCGACATTATGGATGTTCCCATTGTAGTTTCTGTTGAAAATAGTACATTTTATAATAATATCTCGAATAATGCAAAACCAAATTTTTGTTAGAGATGTAAGCATTTTCTTTACCACAGATAAAATTTAATGTTCGAAAGGCGACTATTTCTGATACGTCGAATTCTTTTCCGTCAATGTTGCTTGCTATCTCATTCGTCAATACTATCGATTGATTTTGGAAAGTTTCGATAAAAGAGTGAAGAATTTTGTGATGAAAAGTAGGTTGGATTAATTTTCGTCGACCGTGCCATATTGAGCCTAAAAATTGTAATTTAATAATATATATTAATTTTTTGGTCACTTCTTTCTCATAATTTCTGCTTACCTGATGATGTTATTAATCCATCTCCAACCCAAGGCTTAGCAACATCATAGAGACTGGCCTTGTCGATAGTCTGTTTACTACGAAAAATAATCTAAACATTTCAAACAGTTTTTATTCGTTAAGCCACAAAATATTTTCAAATTTTATATATTAATAATTATATAATAAAAAGTTAAAGGCATTTAACAAGTTTTCCAAAGCTTTTTAGTGGTTTCATGAGTTTACAAGGAATTTCAAAATATTTCAAGAAATTACTTTTAGGATTATTTTGTGGAATTAAGATCAATTTCCACGAATTTTAAGGGATTTTAATTTATTTTAAGAGATATAGAGTTTAGTTGATCTTACAGGATTTCAAACGATTTTAAAGGATTTCAAAATATTCAAAAGTATATCCACGGATTTTGGAGGATTTCGTAAGATTTCAACAGATTTGGCGCTATACTTCAGTCATTGATTGAAATTAGTAAAAAAATTTACTAATTCAAATTTAGAAAGAAGGATTTCCGAATATTATAAACGCTTTTAAGAGTTTTGAGGACCTTGTAGCTGGTGGGAGGGCTTAAGGTGCTTCAAACGAGTCGATTTTTAGTATAATACAAAATATGGCTACAAGGATGAATTGTTTGATGTGATATTTTTACCACATAATCTGAAGGCTTTCACATGTGCATGACTAGAGCCCTTTTTTCGAAAAATGGTCTAGTTGTTGTTTATTTTGTGTGAATTGATACCCACTTTGAAACTGTGAGCGCCTTTTTTCGGTTCACCATGGGTACACTCCCAGTGGCACGTTATTCTTTTCCAGGTGCAGAAAGTTCAGCATATTTTCAATTAACAAAAAAAAACAAACAACAAAACCATTTTTCGAAAAAAGGGCTCTAGATATTACATAAAATAATACATCCTTGTAGGCCTATAATAACCGACTCGTTTGAAGCACCTTAAGGGTCACATCGGACTATAGATCTGGAATAGGTGAACCAGAGGGGCTGCATCGCGAGGTGTGCTCTGGGGAACTGGCGGACTCTAGTCTGCGGGTCCTAAGCTAAGGAGCGATCCTTCCAGGAGGTAACAGCAAAGCTTCCTGGAATATCGAGGGCGCGAGTTCTCATTCTCCCAAGCCACGATGTGATTGTCTTGTCAAGGGCTGAATGGCACAAGGGTTAACAAATCCTTGACCGACCAGGCGCGCTCTCCTCAGTCGAGACGGACACGTCGGGGTCAAAAATGAGTTGTCTGAATGGAGACTTTGGGATACCAGGTCGAATCCCATGGTATGTAGACCCGCCTTCTGCAAGCGGGGCTCTGCAGGGGGTGTTCCTTATTTCCCTAGCTTCTCGTGGGACCAAATAGGCGACACACAGAAAATAAATGAAGTCAATGAGGTTTGGTACAGACTTCTAATACCGACGACAGTGATCTTGTTGTCAAGGTAGAAGAACCGTTAACGGGGCTCTCCGCAAGGAAGAAGAACATAGCTGTGGAAACATTATATGGAGCGACTCCTCAGGCTTATTCGACTGACAAGAGGAGGGGTTCAGAAGCGTTCGGAGACGCCCTGAATTGGCCTATCAATGGCTGGGACCGGAATCTCCATGATGCAGATCAATTTGCACCGCAGCAAAGACACCTCAGCGATTCTAACCAGGCGTATGTCAGTGGTGCAGCCTAGTATTGCCCTAATCCAAGAATCCTGGTTATACAGGGAAAGGATTAGTGGCTTGGGTGGCTCCATATATAAGGGGCCGCGTGAAAAAACACCAAGGGCATGCATATCCGTCAAGGACATGGATGCGATTTTGGTTTCTAAGCTCTGATCCATCATTAAAATGAGGCGCAGGAGCAGTAGCAGAGACAAGCTAGAGGGGATTATCGCGTCGGCTTATTTCCTCAGCGATCCTGAGGGGCCCCGCCTCCTAGAGACGTGGAGACTATAATTCAGCAATGCCAGTGGAACAGGATTCCTCTACAGTTTGGCTGTGATGCTAACTCCCACCATACAGTATGGCGGAGCACAAACATCAACGGCAGAGGGATAGATGTAATTGAATACCTAGCGGGCACTGAGCTGGAGATGCTGAATCGAGGTGATACTCCCAGATTCTAGAATAAAAACATGTGTTAGGTTCTCGATTTGACTCAATGCTGGAAAGCATTGAGAAGCAAGATAGGCTTGGAGAGTCTCTGATGAGGAGTCTCTCTCGGACCACAAATATGTCTTGTTCCCATTAGCCGTAGAAAAATCGGCGGTTCCAAAGATTGGAAACCCCAAAATACACTTTGGGACTCATATAAAGAAGAACTCAACGAAATTGACCTACAAGTACAATTAGGTCCAGAAAAGGAGCAGAATGGTGGAACAACCATGTGGAGAAACTCCGTGCAAAGGCTAGAGCGTTGTACAAGAGGGCAAACAGAACTAAGTTGCCTTCAGACTGGGACATCTATAAGACGGTCCAGCACGAATGCAATGAAAATATCAGAATTTACAAACAGGAAGATTGGAGCGGCTTCTGAAAAAAAATCAAAGAACAGTCCGGAAACAGCGAGGCGACAAGTAGCGCTGAATTATCTGATGGAAGTCCACTTCCCGAGCTTTCAACGAACTTAAACCGACCGAGAGGTGTAGGCTGGGGCCAAGAGAAGAAGAAGGCTGACTGGAATTTTGCCACCAAGGTCGTTGATATGAAGAAGGTGGAATGGGCCATTGGGTCCTTCTGTCCCTTTAAATCACCGGGGGTAGATGGTGTCTACCCAATGCTCTTCCAAAAGAGCATGGATTTCGTCGTCCCTCCCCTGTGAAGAAACTGTTTGGCGCAAACATTGTCGTTAAACACATGCCATCGGCATGGAAGGATGACCGAGTGACCTTCATTACAAAACCTGGGAAGGAGAGCTGCACAGCTGCTAAAGAAACTGTGCTCCATGCTGTCGTGGCAAAATTGGTGCAGCAGCTGGAACAAGGACAGTATGCCGTGGGCACCTTTTCGGATACAGAGGGTGCCTTCAGCAATACCCCTCCAGAAGTCAATTGTCGAGAGTCTCCAAGTTGTGGCGTGCCAGTCCAGCTAGTAAGCTGGATAGGAAGCATGCTAGTCAGGGGAATAGCGCCGCGGAGATGCCCACAGCCGTGTTCTGTCACCCCTCCTGTGGTGCATTGTAGTTGACGGTCTCCTTCGTAAGATAAATGAGGAAGGGTATTATACCTACGGATGCGCGGATGACTTTGCAATCCTGGTTAGGGGTGCTCATCTGGAAACGTTAATGGGTCTTTGTGCATCGTAAAGCTCTGGTGCGACAGCTGAGGGCTCTCGGTCAATCCGGAAAAGACCAGTCTGGTCATTTTTACGAGAAAACAAAAAGTAGGATAGCAGGAAATGCGGCAGGGATGATGAAACATCCCTGCAAGTCTTATGCCAGTGTCCGGAATTAGCTAGGCTTAGACAACAAACCTTTAGGGTCCATTTTCTCGAACCAAGGAAATTATAACGCGGTCAGTGGTTGACATACTAGGCTTCATCAAGAGGTCTGAGGTCAACTACTGAAAACGAATAATTAAGGGTATGGCGCACATAAACTAAGCTAACTAAAGTAAGGAATTTCTAGAGTATTTCGTGGAATTTTAATAGCTTTTAAAAGATTTTAATCGACTTCAATATATTTATAGCACTACATCATCTACATATGCTAATGAATAAACATTCCCTGTTCTTAATGTTGTCCCCTCTTCCCCTTTCCTCTCCAACTTCTCCTCTAAATCTGCCAGAAAAATACTAAATAGAAGTGGGCTCAACGGGCACCCTTGCCTGAGCCTCCTACCTGTCCAAAATTCCTCTCCTTTCTTATCTCCTACCTTCAACCTTATCTTTTAGTATCCACAAATATTTATTTTATCCTCTCTATTAAATTTAACCATCTTCTACTTCTCTCTCTCTTTTATGACTGCCCATAACACCCTTCTGCTAACTGAGTCAAATTTCCCTAGGTATAATTGAGCACGCAGATGTTATCAGTGGTTCCCATCCCTTTTCTAAAACCTCTTTGGTTTTGTGGACTTCCCCTTTCTTCCACCTGTCTTTCCAACCTTCTTCTAAGTACTTCCGCATAAATTTGATATCCTACCGACATGAGTGTGATACCTTTATATTCCTTCACCATTATGCCCTCTTCTTTATTAAGGTGCTTCAAACGAGTAGGTTTTTAGAATAATACAAAATATGGTTACAAGGATGAATAATTTGATGTAATATTTTTACCACACAATCTGAAGGCTTATATGTGTGCGCGACCAGAGCCCTTTTTTCGAAAAATTGTCCTGTTGTTGCTTTTTTGTTAATTAGAAATATGTTGAATTTTCTGCGCCTGGAAATGGGCAACGCGCCACCGGGAGTGTACCTATGGTAAACAGAAAACAGGCACTCCTCGTTTCAATAAAGGCACAGCATATTTTCAATTAACAAAACAAACAACAACAAGATTATTTTTCGAAAAAAGGGCTCTGGTGATGCACATGTATAAGCCTTTAGATTATGTGCTAAAAATATTACATTAAACGATTAATTATTCTGGCCTTATTTTGTATTATTCTAAAAACCGATTCATTTGAAGCACCTTAATGAACGATACCACCAGCCCTGTTTTCCATTCCTTCAGCATTTTTCAGTGCTTCATTTTCGATGCTTTGTTATTAATAATAAACTAACATCTCTACTAGAAAAGGCCTCCAACTTTTTATTATATAGTAAGTAGTGAAAAGAAAATATATTATAATCAATAATTATATTTTGTATATAATAATTTAAATTCAAAGCTTTTTCGGGTTTCAATCGTGTGCAAAACTACGAAACTTGCCGACGTTTCGTGCACATTGCAGTTCACTTCTTCAGGGCTGACCTGAAACTGAAGTTTCAGGTTACGTTGTTCTTGTATAGATTCTCTACG
>JAABKJ010010582.1:0-10938 GCA_011634705.1 Andricus grossulariae
GTGAATGATACCGCGTGCGTCCCAAAAAACAGTGGCCATAACCTTGTTGGCCGATGGACCCACCTTGGCCTTCTTTGGTGTACGCTCACTCGGAGAAACCCTCTTCTTCATTGTTTCTTGGTCTCTGGTGTGTTGTGGTGGATCCATATTTCGTCCACCGTTAGAAAACGATGAAATAGCTCGTTCGGATTGCGGCTTAACATCGTCAAACACTCCTTTCAAATGGGCACAAGGTTGCGCTCGCGGTGAAATGTGAGCAATCGCGGCACCCGAAATTCACATCTTTCCATTTTCGTTAACATTAACGAGGTTCTCTCCTTTCAGTGTCTATCAAACACAAAAAAATGACCCAGTTTGCTCAAAATTCAACAGTAGTCTATTCATAGATGGCATTGATGGGATAAGTGGTGCATTTAAAGTTACTGCGCAAAAAAATTCAAAAAGTCACTGACTTGTCAAACAGCCCTCGTAAGTAAATTGTCAAGAGAATAGTTGAATTATCAATTTCATTGATGAATGTACTAAAAATCACAATTTTTCAACAAAATAGTTGAATGTTCAAATAGAAAAGATACATTTGCAACCACCAAAGATTAATTTTCATCCTAGATACCTCATTTTCAACCAAAAAGATTAGCTTTCTAGCACATAAAAAATCGAATTTTCAACAAAGTAGTTCAACTTTTAACTAATGAGATGAATTTTAAAATAAGAAAGATAAAGTTTCAGACAAAAATGTAATGGTTAAATTTTCTGATACAAATTCTATTTTCAACCAAAAGAAAGAAAAAAAATTATCAACAATATAGCGATTGCACGTTTGATACAAAAAAAAACGAAATTTCTCATGAAAAAAGAAATTTTCCAACCAAATAAAAATTTTTGTATGAAAGAAGTTAAGTTGTCAACCAATAAAGATTTCTGACATCAACATACGCGCAGGTGGCTTCGCTCGCAAGTTTGAACGTGCCTACGGCGCGCGATTGTTGGTTCTCCCAATCGGTCCTTACACTGTGCTCAAATTTGTGCACAGACCTTTTAAAGTTAAAAGATGTAGCATCGAAAACTGTAATTTGGTCAAGGTGAATTCTCTTTTGTTAAAGCTCTTTCGACATTAGCGGACACATTGTCACCATGTCTCTCGTGCTTCGGACTTGATCTTGTCCAAAATGCAAACGTTTCTACGATGATCTATTTATCTCGCGCTTCGCGCTCGATACTATGTTGACCTCGCGCTACTCGCTTGGTCTTTGTATTCACCCCACATTTGTGCACAGACCTTTTCAAATTAGAGGTCAAATTATCGACAACTGTAATTGGGTGATTGTGAATTCTTTTTCTTAAAGCTGCCTCGGATTTGACGAGTTCATTCTCTTCGCGTGCCTCGCACTCGATTATGTCTAGTAATTTTTTTCGTGGCTTATGTCGTCTGTGCACAAAATTTGAATTATTTATTCTTGAATCAGTTTTTCGTGAAAGAAAAAAAGACTACGCGTCCGATCAAAAAGTTATTTATAACCAAATTTGTAGATCATTTTTGAGTGCACAATTTTTGTCCGCTCGTCTTTTTTCGTATTTTGTGTAGTTGGACTGCAAAAAGGACATGTACGTCATCAACTTCTGCTCCTTCTATCCAAGAAGGTAATCAAGAGCGGGAAATTTACGCGGGACAATTTCGTTCAACACTGTTCCTTGGGATCAGGTCTCTAGTCGCGGATGACCTCACGCGGCAGACGGGACTGTTCGAGATGAAGGTTTCACCTCTGGATACTTTTTTAGAGCTACCAATTTGTGTAGAATCTAGTGAGGAACAGTGTTGACTGACCAGATGAAGTGATCCCAGAAGAATAGCCTTTTGCATGCGGTTCGCGATGAGCCTGACGCTGGCAAGCCGGAATCTTATTGAATTGGCTGAGATATGAAGCTTTCATACCGTCAAGACAGCCAATTATGAGAAATGCAATATAAGCTTTGTAGCCTTGGTACAGTCTGCTCAGCTCGAAAAGAAGTGATTGATATTTCGCCAGTTTTTCTTCCCCCTCTGCCATGATATTACCATCAGATGGTGACGAGCATTCAATCATGTAAGTGATCTTGGTCTTCAGATCTTGGAGGAAAATATCAGGCTCCGTAGCACTGATACGTTGAGTGATGGAAAATGAGAAATTCCAATATATCTCAGACTGATCATTCTCCAAAACGGACTCGAGTTCTCCCTGGGTGTATGGCAAGACGGGCGACAGATCAACACCATATATGTGCCTAAGATGGTAATATAACACTTTTAGAGCAGCATTGTGCCTCTCTATGCACCTGTAACGTGCATACTTTGAGCATCCCCTGAGAACATGTTCAAGTGTTTCTGGCTCTTGCTTGTACGCTCGGCAGTTAGTATCGCCTACAAGTACATTCATTATGTGCTCGTGGCAAACTAAGGTGTCTACAACGCTATCTTGACAGGCAAAAAGAAATCCCTTAGTCTCTGGTTTAAATCCAGCAGACTTGAGAAACATGTTGACAGAGCCATCGAGAGTTCTTCTTTACGTATGATGTCGTAGAATTTACCATGAAGGGGCTTGTCAGCATGTTCTCTTTGTAGAAGCGTATGTTCTGCATTACCAAGATGTTGAATGGTATTTCCGCCTATGAGTTGAACATCCTGATTATATTGCGATGATGTAGATTCTAATATTTTTTGGTACAGGTGAACGCACACGCCTCCTCAGAACCAAGTTTCACTGAAATGAGCAGGCTAAAGTTTGTATCTAAGAACGAAAAAGAAATTCCAAAAATTTCCAAAGAATATAAAAAAAAGAAATGTTCTAGCATGAATAGTTCAGAACTTATGACCTCTTGAACTGATTTTTTAGTGAAAAAACCTAAAACATTTTTCTTTTTGCACAATGTCTCATCCCCTGTACATCCCACATGAAAGCTGTGTGAAATTAAGTTAGAGAAGATTAAATTATCTTCAAAACTCGAAACAAAAATTGTTTCTATCTTTTATAGAACAGAAGTTATAGTCTATTATAGCAGGCTGCTATTCGTGGAATTCTTTTTACAAATTGAAAACTTGAATTACGGTAACCGTTTTCTCTCAACGTGATAACCCAACATATTTTTCATTAACTTGTGTTATGCGAAAACTTATTTACTGTTTGAAATGCCAAAAGATTTAGTAACTCATGATTCAAATCAGAGAAAGGTGTGCTTACTCTGTTTTTGTGAAACTAAGCACATACTGAGTTTGAACAGGAGCCTGGAAATTAGAATAAAATACCTAGTCGACTTCAATGATGCTGACGATAGGTTACCAACTATGATCTGCTCTGGATGCCAGAAATATATTTGGCATTTGAAGAGTGGTGTAAATGAAACCCTTAACCTACCTGATCTTGATGAAATTCCACAATTAAAAATAAGTACCAGGTGAAGTCATTTGAGTGAGTGTCGAGTATGTGTGATTGCCAGAGCACCAATGATAGGAAGTTTTTCAAATGGTGATAAATTACCTGCATAAAAGGGATTTTGGCCGAGATTTCCAGTGCAAACTCAAGTACGTATGATTTCATTGTGAAAAGCCTCAGAATGGTTAAAAAAATGCAAATTCTCACATTGTCACTAACTGTTTTTATATATATTGTTTTAGCTTCATGTGATTGAAAATTATAAAAAATCAAAATCTGAAGCGCGAAGCACCTTTTGTTTTTCGTTAATAGGAAAAGGAATATCTGACAAGTGCAATTTGTCAACCCGACTAGATAATCTTATTAAATTTCTGAATGAATCACCGCCTAAATCAAGAGATCACGTTACTTCGTCATTGATCAAAGAAAATGTAATTGAAGGGAAGAAATTTGAAAAAAATCTGAGTTTGGCACTATCACGAAGGAACGGTGGCTCCAAAATGAATACTAATTTAAACCCTCAAATCGAATCTACAAAAAGCCCTTAATTACGGTAAATGATGTTGAGAACTTACAGGTTTAATTTATTTAAATCAAAACGTAACTGAGGGGATTGCATCATTTATTCGTTCTTCTACTAGAAACAAAAAGACTATTGACCCAAATTGGAGCATGAAACTAAGAGCTGGAAGTCACTGCCTGGACAGTTCCTTTACTGCTGAGAATTTCAGTTTTTCTCATGTCAAGGCTGGTAAAACGTCATCTATAGATGAAGTTATTGGTTCTTGCTCAAATCTCGAAGATCTAGTTTCTCATGTTATTGGAAAGCGAGAAGCTGGTCAAGTTCATTTAAAATTCGGTCTCGATGGTGAAGGTGGCTTTTTGCAGCTGTGCTTATCCATACAGTCTACAGACGAGTCTGCAAGATTGGCAGGTACCAGTTCAAAATATGGACAAGTAAGCACAAAGCGGTTAAAAGATTCAGGAGTTAAGAAGCTCTTTATTTTCGGACTTGGGCAACATTTTCAGGAAAACTTTGACAAATACAGTCGAACTCGGATTCAACGTTCCCGAATTTACGGATTCCGAGAATTGACGCCGCACCGCGGGTGAGCTTGTCAGGAGCTGCGCGGGGTAAAGATAAGACAATGTTGGACATAATTTTGCAGTCTTCTACCACGTAGCCGAATTTTGTGACCAGAAGCAGAATGGATTGGAATTTTCCAGTGAACGGACAATGGAGTCCATTCACTTTGAATTTAAAGAGCTCTGATATGAAGAGATCTTCATTTGTGAATATCTTTTAAAAATATTGTGAATAGTTCACATTTTAAATTCTATTATATCTCTCTCGCCTTGTTCCTGCCAGTATTAATAAATTATTAATATAAATATAGTTAAAATGAATAATTCATAAGTTTTCTCTAATTGACGGTTTTAAACCTTCATTTCTAACGATTTGCGTTCCCAAGTATTAAATTTACAGAAAATAGTGAAGAGTGCTGATGCAATATATACAAAATAAATTTTAATTATAATTGCGATCCATAATCAAGTTCCACAAAAAGTAGCCTGCAACTTTCTTCCAGGATGTACAGGGGAAAAGATATTGTGCAAAAAGAAAAAGATTTCAGGTCTTTTTCAGTGAAAAGTCATTTTAAGATGTCATGACTTCTGAACTATTCATGCTAGAACATTAGTTTTTTTTACATAAATCGGAAATTTTAGGACTTTCTTTTTCGTTCTTAGAATTTTCAAGATAATTAGTTTAGAATTGTGGAATCTTAAAAGAGCTGATGTTTTCCACACATTTTTCAAAATCTAAAAGGGATCGGATAGTTGAAGGTTTTTAGTACAGAAAACGTAACTTATCACTTGTTCCTTTCGACAGAAATCACACAAATTGATCGAAAAGCAACAAATATCGAGTTATTTCAAAAACGGGCCTAACGTCCATTTAATGTCCATGTATGAAAGGTGGCTGACCTTATATTCTCTTCTGTTCAGCGGGCCACATAGGTATCACGAGCTTTTGCGTCGAAGCACAATATATAGAGGCAAGAGGGAGATGCAAAAAATTACCGAACTTACAGAGTCTCCTTGGAGGACCCCCCTCTTATATGCGATATAGCTGGTAGTCACTTGTCTTTCGTCAGATGTTATAAAAATCTTGTCCGCCACAAGAGCATACGCTCTTTTATGCATCTCACTATTTTTGAATGCACCTCCAGGCCTCTCTCTTTGAGGATGCCAGTGAACATCTTTTAGTTGGTGTTTAAACAAGCTGTTTGCCTATATTTCTGTGGACTTGACAAATCTCCGGTCTTAGGGATCAATACCGGGCGTCCTTCCACTAGCTACTGCGGGATGGGTTGTCCTCCGTATAAGAAAGTAGTAAACACATGAGCTAGATGTTGGTGCATTGAAGTGAAAATCCTGCAACAAAAGTTGTGGATGTAATCTGGCCCTGGCACTCAAAAGTTCTTAGTTCCAGCGATAACTTTGTCCACTTCTTGACAAAACTTCTCTTTGCAAAATTTGCGAAAGAGTGATATATCTGAAGCGTCTTTATTTAGCTGATATGTACGGCAAGGAAGAGTAAAAAAGGTGGAATTTTCCTGAATCAACTTCACTCGGCGTTCAAGGTGCTGTTTCGCTGTTGAAAGAGATCTTATCTTTGCGTCTAGTGCTGCTTGATGGTCAACAGTTTACACTTGTTCAGCGCGTGATTTGCTTTCCTTAAGTTTCGGGCAAGCGCCCTAACATTTGAAATGAATTTTTGATTTGATATTATGTAGCTAACCACGCAATGAATATTTGACGTATGCCGTCTCGCTGTTCAAATTTTGAACTGAAGCAGTGCAATACGCTCGCGAATCTTACTCAGGCGTACTGAAGTATTGTTACTTCTATTGTCGTTAAGCAGGAAGACGCCTTCTCGTCGGAGGATGTTAATCTTTATCTTGTCGATGAAGAATTTTCATATCCGTATTTGCGTGAACAGGATACCTGATCTTTTGAATACTGAGACGTTTCATGAGTATATTAACCCAATGGTCATGTGACCTCTGCATGAATCCTCTTGGCGTCAGTCAGCTTCTTTGCCAACATGTAAGGACGTCTCTCCTGTGTTGGTCCGAACACCTAAATAGATGTTCTCGCGTTTCTTCAGGGCCATTGCCTGGTGGTCACCTCGGTTCGGTCCTATTGCCACTTATAGCTGAACCATGGCCTCCATCCGAAATAGGCCTATTGTGGGCGGCACTGCGCGATACTGGTGACGTAACAGCATAATTGGTGTCATTGGGGAGTTAGCCCAATGCAACGTTGCTAAATGCTTTTTCTTATTATTATTATATGCCGTATCATAGCTTATTTGCTATGATTGATATTATTATTATTAATTTTGAACTTGCTGTCATTCTATATAGTGAGGTTCATATTTGTCTTTGCAATAGTTGATAGAAATAATTTATTTCTACGTGGAATATATACAGTGAGATATAGCCCCCAAAGTCGGGTAAAAAGTACATGTCAAAATTTTGAAAAAATATTCAAAATTTAAAACTTCGTCCGCAAGTTTGAGTGCGCATAGGGCGCACGATTGTTAATTCTTGCGCTTCGCGCTCGATAACATATGTACCCCGCGCTACGTTACTGTAATTTATACAACAAATGTAGTTTGGTGACATGTGAATTCTCTTTTGTCAAAGCTCCTTCAGCTTGAGCAAACACGTTCTTATCGCGTGTATCGTGCTTCGCACTCGATTTTATCGAAAATGCGAACTTTTCTACGTAACGTTGAACTTTATTATATGAAACATATATTATATTTATTTATGTACCTCGGACTGGGGCTGCTTATTCAGATGTTGCGAAATGACGTACACATTTAATTCTTCATGATGACTCAACTATCTATTTCTCATTTTGCATTAAATTTTATTGTCAGCTACCCTAAAACATGTATCATCTCCATGAATTCATATTATTACAATTCATGATATGCATTGGCATTGAAACATACATCTTTTGATTGTCTTGTTCTTATAATTGAAAAAAGCGTATCCTTTTCAAAAAAAATTGCTAATAAACATTCTATTGCAAACTGTGTGGTTTTCCCATAAATTTTATTGATTTTTAACGTTATTTTTCATGATTCGAATTGAAAATACGCATGATAGCATGAGGCGGTTCTAGAAAAATTCGCTTATATAATTCAAGCCAAAAATTTTGTTAAATAAAATGTTATTGTAGCTTGTATCCTCTTTCCAATAAGTAAATTTTTTTATGTAAATATATTTTTGTGACAAGATTTCATAACATATTTGGAGATATTTTTTGGTTGAACAACTTTTTTCTTAAGTTTTTTCGTTCCTTGTGTCGCTTTTCAAAAAACTAATTTTTTTATTTTGTCTATTCATATTTTTCATAGCTTGTGTCGTTTGTCCAAAAATTTAATTATTTAATTTTTAATGTTGTTCTTCACGAATAAACAAAAACTACGCATCCTATCAAAAAATTATTATTAACAAAGAATTTTTCATTTCTTATTATTTTGCGTGCAATCAAAATTTTAATTTTCGATTTTCCGAAAAAACTCAAAAATTCGTTATTATAATATTGTATGGCTTTCAAAATGCAACGTTTTTCTCCACTTGACTTTTTTCATAGCGTGCTTCATTTCGCTAAAATGTTAATTTTCGTTTTTTTTCTCATTTTGAAAAAGCTATAACTCTGACAATTTTCATTTGATCCAAAATAGGCGTGGAGGTAAATTCTTTGAATTGTTAATTACTACGGACATCCGTCTATAGAGTTTCTTGATTTTGAAAGAAATGCTCTGAAAAACTTTGAAAATTTTTCAACTTTTTAAATTTATATCCAAAATAGCTGGTTAACGAATCCAAGTATTCTTTTCGGTTTCTTAAATAATGTGCCAAAGAACAATAAAATTAGTATTAGTATTTCAAGATGCATGCTTGCAGTTGACCTAAAAGCTCACATTTCTCATTGAACGACAAACGCTGTCTCTTGTTTTCCTTCTGCATGTTCACACATCGTAGCACAACCGAAATTGAGAAACGAAATTTTGAAACAAAAGTTCATTTTTGAAATCCCATGAGATCTCATCAATTCCTCTAACAACTGTTGAAAGTCTATTGAAATTTTATGACATTCTCGTAATATACCGAAAACGCTTGAAATTTTTGAAAACTTGAAAGCTAGTACATGTGGAGAACAAACCAAATCATTTCATAATATTAGTAATATTATATTATAATATTTATAAAGCCTTTAAAAGATTGGACTGAAAATATCCCAAGTTTGACAGAAAACATATAATATAATATATCACAACATTTTCAAACAAAATTTAAAGTTTCGAATATTTCGAACACAAAATGTAGAAGTCTTTTATTAATTTTGAGACGTTTGAAGCAAATGAATAAATTTTCTTAAGATTTCTGGAAAAATTTCAAATACTCTTTATTCAGCACCAAACAAGACGGAAGGGTTAAGACTGCTAACCCCAGATTTTAGAGTATAGCATAAAGGTACAGATTTCACAAGATTTCAAAACATTCCAAAAGATTTCAAAAATTGTAACAAAAAAATTAGCAAGATTTACCATTTTTTTATCAGCAAGATTACCCATTTTTTTTTACTTTCGCAGAAAATTTTTCAAAATTTGAGAAAAAATATGAATCATTTCTAAGAATATTTTTCAAATTTGAAAAAGAATGTCGAAAATTCAAAATTTGAAAGTATTTTATAAAATCTAAGAAAAAAGTAGGTTTGTTAAGATTTCGGAATAAAGTGTTCAAGTTCTTTAAAGACTTCGAAAGTAAAATTAATCTTAAGAGAATATTTAAAAAGATTCTGAAAGATTTCCAAAATTCGGAAAAATGCATCCGCAATATTTTAAAACAATTTCAGGATGATTCGAGTCAGTTCGAAAGAAATTCAAGAATTTAAGAATTTAAAAAAAATTTTTAATATTCTCAAACTTGGAAAGGTAAACAAAAGTTGATCAATCTTTCAAAAACCTTTCCAAAAGTCAGAATTTCCTGTAAAATAAAATAAACATTATTCGGAATTTTCTGGACACGTTTTCGAAGAATCTGGAATCTCTCAAGAAAATTAAATCAAGAAAAATAAACAAAGAAAATACAAAAATAGTTATTCGAAGTTTTCATTCTGTATTCAAAGTTATTTTTTCCTTAAAATTATAATTTGGCTCTAATATTATTTCTTCTTAGGCTAAAGAATCATTTTTGTTTGAAAATTCACCTACTTCTTTGGAAATTTGTCTTTTTGTGTGAATTTAACTTCTTCTTAATTCAAAATTAATTTTTTTTTTCAGGTGTAATGTCAACTATTATATTATGTGTTGCCGTTAAGAATTTATCATTTTATTTTCAAATTCGTCTTCTTTTAGTATAAAATTAATCTTCTTGGAATTAAATTAATTAGTTGAATCAACAATTAGTCTTTTCCGGAGAAATTCAACTGTTTCTCATTTAAAATAAGAATACTTATGGATTGAGCATTGCTGAGGAACGGTGATTAGTCGTTGCTATACATTCATCTAGCTACACGTTTAGAAAAAACTCAATAATGATATAATATTAGAATTCATATATTATATTAATGAAAGCACCCAATTTCTAAAGCTATGATTCTAAAATTGGAACAGGGAATTTGTAAAAGAATCATAGTTCTCACTTCGATAACGGTATTTTCTAAAGAAATGCCGGAAAATAAATTTGAATCTGATATAGAAGAATGGAATTTCAAAAGAATCTCTACTAAAATTAAGAATATTTTTACTTCAAAATTCCCTGTTCTAAATAAGAAACATTGAAAATCTTCCACATTGTTAGAAATCTCTAAAAGTCGTTTGAAATAATTCAAATCTTTGAAACTCTTTTTAATTGACTTGAAAAAATGGAATAGATTGCTCTTAAACGTGAAAGATTATATAAATGTTGATATCTATTTCAACGAATTTAGTAATTGCGCATTTACTCGCTCAAAAGTGGCTCTAATGAAATGTAAATACCTGAGCAGAACAACCTTGATGTCTGTACTAACTGAGATAACGAATATGAGAAATTCTATGTAATCTGATAAAGAGCCAGAATATACATTAGTTAAATCGTCAATCCAAGCCTTCATTAATAAATTAATTAGCTTCTTCTCCAGTTAGAAAAAATGAAGATTGATTGTTCTCTCGTCGTATCCTTGGCGTTTATCCTCAATTCTATTGGTGAATATAGTATTATAATATATCCATAATTTTATGTACATTCATTAAACTATACGAAATTCACAATCTGTGCGATTTAATCTATATTGTATCCTAATTGCACGTTTCTTTAAAACTTTAATTGAATTTGTGTGAATTTTCTGAATTTATTCTGGGGAAATCCATATTTGTTTGCTAAAGAATAAAGGAATTTCGAAAAATGCCTCTATTGATCAGGAATTTTTACCATATGTGCGCGTATACATATGAATCATCAAC
>JAABKJ010010583.1:0-10937 GCA_011634705.1 Andricus grossulariae
TTACTTCACAGACATAATTCCTCATGACAACAGAAGAATTAATTACTTAACATTATTTCTCTCGTACACAAAAAATGATGTGGAAGGTTATTTTTTCATACAAACATATTGTATGAAAAATAACAAAAAAATAGATATAAAATGAAAATAAAAATTTTTTTTATTAAATATACGTCACGAAAAAAATATTTTGTATAGAAGTATTTTTTCTATTGCAATGTTTTCTGACAACTTTTGGAATAATTTGTTTTAAAGATTTCGAAAAATATTTTTCTACCACATTTATATTGTTTTTTTTTGTGTTTTTTCATTAATTGTAAATCGTTAAAATAAAACCATGCTTTAATAATACTGTAAATTCATCAATAGTTATTAATGGAATTAAATGAAATCAAATAATTGTAAATTAAATAATTTTTATAATTTCACAACTTACATCTTAACCAATGAATAACACTTCCAAATGTAACACTTCGTACCTACAAGATATCATGTACTTTTCACAAATTTAATAAAACTCACTGATGAGGGCCACCATTGTGTGCCAAAACGTCTGAAACAACCTAATTCGTTTCAATTCACCTGACCCTGAAGCCAACAAATTATATGAACAATTTCTACACAACTACCAAAAATATATATATTAAAAAAAAAATTGCAAAATGTTGGAAGCATATAACTTTTTTAATTTTCATCAAAATTAAAAATGGCATTTATAAGGTAATATATAGTTTATAGACATAGCAGTATACACTTTAATACACGCCAAACTTTATTCTTTTCAAGTTGCGCCATGTCCAACAAAATTTGTCAACCCAAAATTACCAAAAGTTAAGCGCGCATTGTGGATTCCGTCGCTGATAGATTCTTGTTGGAATGCAATGAAAGGACCCCGCACCAAATACATGGTCATAAAGGTTCCGGTGGAATTTTCAAAGTTTTTGATATTTTTTAGTTTATGATCTCCTCATCAAAAAAATCTTATCGCAAAAACTCAAATTATGGACAGTTTTTGCGCTACGACGATTTAAAAGTCAGATTTTGGTAGATATTTTTCCCTGTGGGGTGGAATATGTTACAGACTTTGTTCCAGCCTTTGCATTGCTCTCGTGCAAGTTAATGCAGAAAAAGAATTGCATGGACGAACAATGAGATGTAATCTCATTGGCAGTAATAAGCGCTAAGCGTTCGGGCGATGCGCTAAGCGCTTGGGCCACACACAAAGCGTTCATATAATTACATGTTATCGAGCTTCAAACGCGAAATTCAATTTCTATTATCAAGAGGCGTTTGGTTGTCCAAATCGGTGATACAAGTAGTCAATTCACAAACGCATGACAAACGCTACTTGCGAATTCTCCTTTCTTGCTAACGCTTCCATCCTGCCTTCAACGCTAAGCGTTTAAGAAAAGCACTCAGACAACATAATAAACTCCCAGCGTTACTGTTTGGCCTTGATTCGCCAGTTTATGTCAAGCAGTGTAAAACACTTAATAGGGAATGCTTATCTCGTTCCAACGCTCCGACTTTAACTTCAATGCCCAGCGTAAAAGGTAAGTATGTACGTAGATCACAAAATCAAGTCCCAGCGGTGCTGTTTTCGTGATAAAATAATTATTGTGGACTTGAAACGGCTGATCAGCGCCACACAGCAACGCTGGAAGTGGATTTTCTTGTCTGGCTGATTTCCTAAACGCTTTACGTTGGAATTAAAGTGGGAGCGTAAGAACAAGATAAGTATTCCTTATAAGGTGTTTTAGTCTACTTGCCTTATATTGGCTAATCCAATCCAAAAATTAAAGCTATTTCTATCACCGATTCAGATAACCAAAAGGCCTCTTGATAATAGAAATCGAATTTCGCGTTTGAAACTCGACAACATGCAATTACATGAACATTTTGCGCTTTGTCTGAACGCTTAGCACATCGCCCGAACGCTTATCGCTTATAACTTCCAACGCGATTACATCGCATTGTTCGTCCGTGCAATTCTTTGTCTGCATAAACTTGCACGAGAGCAATGCAAAGGGTGGAAAAAAGTCTTTGATATATTCCACTCCACAGGTAAAAATATGAATCCAAATCTGACTTTTAAATTGTTGTGGCGCAAAAACTGTTCATAATTTTAGTTTCTGCCATAAGGTTTTTTTTGATCAGGAGAGCATAAACTAAAAAATATCAAAAAGTTTGAAAATCCCACCGGGACCTTTTTTACTACGTATTTGGTGCGGGGCCCTTTGTAAATTTTTTGCGTCAATTAATATATATATTACAAGGAATCTTCATTATCATCAAGGGTAGTAACAACCAATCAGAAAAGAGTTTTCACATTAATCATTTTCGCCAGGATGTCAATACTTATTCGGCGAACACCTAATGTGTGGATTGGGCTTAAGACGAGTCCATCTCGACTTGTCTTCCACCCTGGTCGAGAACCTCAGCCACAAGGGGAGTACGCGTAAAGGGGGACTCGGATTTTAACATTAATTATTTTGCATATTTTCTACACTTTTATGAGCAACAAATAAATTTAAAAAAATTATATGCATAAAAAATAAATTAAAAATTCCAAAAAATATAAAAGTGCAAGATGGGTTACAAGTATTGAGATTTAAAATGAAGAATACAATATTAGGCTGTAAGAGGGAGTTCGCGTCCTCGTACTGCGGAATACCTATGTTTTGAATGATTTCACGATGATTATCATTTAAAAGTTTGCACCAAATCTGTTTCCGAAGGCGGCGATGAAAACGAATAGCTTTTTTAGGTATTTGAACATCTGTATTACATGTTTGTGGGTTATTTAATCATCAAGCGATATTTTTATACGTGTTTTTAATAATTAAGTAATATTTTATAGACCCTATATTTCATTCTTTATTTTAAATCACAATACTTATAACCCAACTTCCGTTTTTATATTTTTAGGTACTTTTAATTTATTTTTCATGCATATCATTTTGTTTAATTTATTTTTTGCTCATAAAAGTGTAGAAAAACGGCAAAATGATAATGTTTATTGCTTTAAAATAATGTATTACGTGCTGCAAACATTAACTGATTGATAAAAATATTTTTGTGAAAAAATAATCATTTTTGTATTCTTGAAATATATTTTGTAGCATCTTTGTGATTTTGTTTATAATATGTATGCATATTCGCGGTCAAACTATTAAAAAAAGGAATAAGAAACAAAAAAAAATCTGAAAAGAAGTACAAGGATGCGAACGCATGACGGCATACTCTCTAGCCTGGAACCTAGATCATTGCTCCATCGCAGCTTGATAGATCGCTCGACAATTCAAACCGATAGTCATTCTGCGCGGATTTATTTCAACCCTTTTTTCTCGTAAATCGCTTTCTATCTAAGTAAACAGAAATAGAATCTCCACGGCAATATTACTCATTTTAGTCATCATAATTAAAGTTGCAGTTAATTATATATTATGTGTAAGAGTATTAAAGAACTCCCATGGCACAAACTTCATAACTTTCTCATTTTTAGAATGAAAACTCTTAATTCTATACTTAAGCTTTCAAATGAAAAGCATCAGTTTGTCCAAATGGTAAAATCCTTCAATAAATTGTTTATCAATCCTACGCATTTAACGGATGAAGACATTTGACATTTTTTATTATAACGCGCACGTGTTATTTAAATATTTTGAACGTCAAAACCGAGATTTCTCGGTGCTCGACCTAAATCGCTCTTTTTTTTGAGACAATTGATACAAAGAAAAACATCTGAATAGACAATAATTTTTACAGCGAGAAGTTATCGAAACCGAACGAGAACAGTCGAAAAACGAGAAATTATCGTCCGGGAGTGAATCACTAGGCGCAGCCGTTTAGTACACCGTAATCCTGCTCAAGTTTAATAGTTTTTTGATTGTTCAAGAATATTCCACAATATTATTGGATGGCACTCGGATAAATAGCTAATTTATACTGTAAAGAAAGAGAAAAACGTTGTCTTACCTTGATCTATGTTACCCCTACCAAGAACAGTAAAAGCCAAAAAAAGAATATCTCTATATATAGAAAAAGCTGCTTGATCGTCTGAGAGAAACCTACTTCTTTCTAAGGCAACTCGTCTTATAGGCTCCGCTAAGTCGTTATGTCGAACATTCGTTATGACCGTTTGCATTAACCTACGGAAATTAAAATAACGAAAAACTCCATTTCTCTCATTATATGATTTTAAGTAAGACATTGAGGATATATTCTTACGTTCTATCCGTATTTAGCTTCCACTGAAGATACATGGGTAAACGGTTCATATGAAGTCGTTCATTATCCCACATAGTTCTTACGCCAACCAATCCCGAACCAGATTGCAATTCTTTTTTCTCTTCACTACTTAACCACAGTTCAGGCAAGTGACTGGTAAGATTTATTCGTTCAAAGTACCATATCAAGTTCCAATATACAATGGGGTGCTCTTGAATGAATTTATGTTTAGTGAGACACGAGTCACCCTCTTGACTTAAAACATTTTCCAGTTCTTTCCTCAGTACTAGTGGATTAAGGTACGGAACAGTGATTGGTGCTGGCAATTCCCTCGGCTGCTGCATTAGTTCCACTAAGGCATCGGTTAGTGGATCATTACTTTTCTCGCCTTCTTTGTACCTGCGTTTTAAGAGTTATCGGTAGAGTAATTACGGAGATAAAAACACAAAACATTATTTGATTTGTTCAAAAAAAAGTTGCAACACGAACGATTTCGAGCAGTACCTACTTGCGAAAGTGTATGGGAAAACATATATAAAATGAACTGAATTTGACATTTGCAAAAGCAGCTTATTTCAGAAAATAGACCTCATGAAGTCTACAGTATTTTTGGGACAAGAATTCCACATTTCTTTATTTCTGTAAGTTTTTGCTTTGAATTATTTCTCAATTGTCTAGTTTCTAATTCATAATCACGAAATCTCATTATATTATGGCTAGTTTCCCCTACACCGCCACTAGTGTGCCATAGTGCAGTAATAGGGCTTAGTTCACAAGAAGCATTGAGAAAGTAAAGAAGGATATTAAAAAAAGGCAATTTTTGGCTTAAAACGGATACAAAATATTTTTTTATGTAATTTGAGCCCTAGGCTGTCCAAAATTAACGGACATTTTTCTGCGAAAGTCTGGCAAATAGTCGAAATGAACAAAAGTATGATGAGTAAAGTATTTTTTTCAAACAAATCGATTACATACATAGTTTTGACCGAAATTCGTGGATGTGTTACTCATAATACACTTATCGCTTTAAATAAAGAACTTTCATATGCTCGTAAAGTTGAAACATTTCGGTATACATACGGTTCCCTTGACGTCCTCTTTTTAAAAGAAGGCTCTGAATTGACACTTTAATTTTATTTTGAAAAATTAACTTTCGATTTAATGTTAGTCATAAGTATTAGTCACAGTTCATTTGAGGCGGTCAGAGGAAAAACGTGATAAGTCATATGTTTTAACACAGGAGTTATCACGTTTTTCCTCTGAGCGGCTATTTATAGTTCAGAATGTTGAAAAATTTCCAAAGTTGGAGTACCATTTAAAAAAAATTAAGGATTGTGAAATGTCGGAAAGATTTGTGTGTTTGGATTTTTTATAATAAATTTCGTAAATTTTTTTTAACAACAAATTTTACATTTTTGTAAACTTTTCAGAAGTAACATTTTTTAAAGATTTTTAAATTTATAAAATTGAGTTTTATATCTGTGCTAAAACTATCTAGAAATAATTTGAAGTTTATAAGAATTTAAAAAAATTATTTATTACGTTATAAAAAAATTAATGAAGAAGAGTTATTTTCGGGATTAGGAATGTTTTTCTTATTGATGTGCAGAGTTTTGGTATACAATGTGAGAGAAATAAGAGTTTTATTACTATTTATTGGAAATAAATGCTGTTGAGCCATTTGTAACCAATTTTTATAAACAAATTCAGAGTTTGGCTATTTGTCAATGAATACACTGAATTTTGTTCACAGAATCTACAAAGAATGTTTTTATGTTGACTATTTAATATAATAATTTGCAAATTTACAAAAATAATTAATTATTCAAACAATTTCTATAAACAAATTGAAAGTTTGGCGATTTTTCAACGAACAGGCTCAATTTTTGTTACAGAATTAAATAATAACGTCTTTGCGATGACTCTTTGGTATGATAATTTGCAAATTTACAATAATAATTAATTATTTCAATAATTTTCATAAACAAATTCAGAGTTTGGTTTTTTTTTCAACGAATAGGATAAAGTCGTTCCCCAAAATCAACTAACAATGAATTTTCAATGAGTTTTTTCTATGATTCAATGCAAATTCGCAAGAATTATTAATTACTTAAAAAATTTTCATAAAAAATTCAGAGTTTGGCAATTTTTCAATTAATACTCTTAATTCATTTACTGAATCAACTAAGAATGACTTTCCGATAACTCTTTGCTGCGATACTTTACAAATTTACAAGAATGATTAATTACTTAAACAATTTTTATAAACAAATTGAGAGTTTGGCTACTTTCGAACGAATAAGCGCCTGTGTTGGTTATTTCAATAATATTCAACAACAAATAATTTGGCTATATTTCAACGAATGCGTTTAAATTTCCTTTGCGGAATCGTCCGAAAATGTCTTTTTTGAACTCTTTGCTATAAGACTTTACAATTTGGCAACTGTTATTAATTGTTTAAACAAATAATTAAAATAAACCCTTATTTTATCTCACATTTTATACAAAAACTGTGGACTGCAATGATCTAAACATTTTCAATCCTGAAAAATAACTTTTGTTAATTTGTTTGTTTATTAAGTAATACAACATTTTTTTGAAATTATTTTTAACCACTAGAAATTCTTTCTAGATAGTTTCAGCACAGACATAAAACCTTCTTTGATCAATCTGAAAATCTTCAATAAAATGGTACTTTTGAATAGTTGAAACTAAAGTCAACTTTGTTGTTAAATAAAAAATTAATCAAATTTTTTATAAAAAGTACAAAGATACAAATGTTTTCGAACTGTAAGAAGCTTTCATTTAGAAAACAACGCCCAAGTCGAAAGAATATTGTATGTTAAAAATTGATTTGTCCACATAAACTTTTTTGTCCCACTGTCACCTCAAATTAACACAGCAAATGATTTTAAAAATTAAAAAAAAGATTTTTCTCCCATGTTAATCTTATGGGAAACTTCAAGTGTATGAGGCGATGGGTAAGTAGTAATCGATTGTACTCTAAGGAGAACTTTATATGTTTGAAAATTTAAAGCAATATCGCGATTGAACGATTTTCAAAACAAAATTTCTATATAAGGACTACGGATCTGACTTTGCCAATATCCCGTAACCCGAGAGCACGAGCATTACTCGGGTACCCGGGTAATCATCTAAATTCGGGTACCCGGATACCCAGGCAGTCGGGTAATACCCAGAAACCCGGGTAACTCTCGGGTATCAGGAATATAGTAAAACAAAAGGTAATATGATCAAAAATGTCAGATAACCCTTCATCAAATTCTTCAGCATGTCGCCTTAAAGGCCAAGTTGAATATGGGATTTTTTTGTCATAAATTATTATATTTGCCGCGAAATATTTTCGTACGAAAACATGTCATTACTGAGCTACCACTTAAAAAACAAGGAAAATTAAGCGCCCAAAGTGAAGAATTTTAAATCAAAGTAACTTACTGCTTATAACCTATCAGAGAATTTTACAAAAGCAAACCTACAGTATTTGAATTTTCTTTCATTGAAATAATTCTTATTTACTTTTGTGATAATGTGTGGAAGTCCAATTGAAAAGGGCGCTTCTGTTCGGTTTTTATCGTTTCTTCGTTTTGCACTATTTTACAACATTTTCTTTGAGTCTTAAAATAGGTTATGTTTTTATTTTTCTCTTAAATGTCGTATAATATTATAGTTTCGCTATTGATTTCTTTTGATCCTCAAGTAAGGGTTATGAAACTAACGCGCGTGTATTTCTTGTTTTTTTTTTTTTCATTTGAAACTTCATCTCGAATGAGAGATCTTTTTTTTTTTTTTCAACCAAAAAATAAACAAATTCTTAACAAAATAGTTAAATTTTCAAGCAAGGAAATAAATTCTCAACTAAAAGTCGAAAGTGTGAATTTTTAACAAAAGATTAATTATCAAACGAAAAAAATTAGTTTTTTTTCCCGCCAGTTGCATTTTTAATCAAAAAATGATAACATTTCTGCAAAAAGAGATGCATTTTCAAACAAAATGACGAACTTTCGATACGAAAGTTTGATTTAAAAAAAAAGAGTCAAGAAAGACAAAAAATGACAATCAAATAGTTCAACTTTCAACCAAGGAGTTGAATTTCCAGTCTGAAAAGATGATTTTTCAATAAAAAATGTAATAGTTGACACTTCAACCAAAACGTATGTTTTAATTTTAAATTAAAAACAGTTAAATATAACCAAAAAAGGCAAATTTTCATAGAAATACATTTAAATTTAATTCTTTAATATTTAGGCTCTTGTTAAAGCAAGGCCCAGTTAAACTTCCGTCTATCAAATGTTCTTCGGTGAAAGCAACTGAATCGATGTCAATCGATGTAGATGATCGAGGATAATCCTGATGTTACGTGTAGCTATAAAGATTGACAATGATAGTACAGAAGGATGAGCGGACAGAAGTACAAATGTTTTAGAATGGCTGAGAAGTCATCAATCTAATTTACTTGTATTTCTACTTGTATTTTGGCATCTATACATTTAAATATTTTAATGGTGAATACGAATTATAATGATTAATAAATGATTATATATTTATTGAAAATAATTTGTATCCTTCTAATCCAGTGTATGTCATTTCCAAGGTTTCGCACCTTCAATTCAAATTGAAAAAGCTCGAAAAAAAATCATTATCGACTATCGGAGATTTTATTTGTATTTGTATTTTCATTTACCAAATTCCTAAGGCTGAATTAAAAATAAATAAGGTTTTACGTTTTTTTTAGTAAAATTCTCATGTAAAATAGAGCAATTTCACTTTAAAATATCTTTTGTACTGGGATTGTGAATAATTTTGTAAACCCTGTTGATTCAAGATTTCGAAAGATGTGATTTTCACGTTGCTTAAAAGCTTATAGATTCTTGAGCGAGATTTTTTGTCAAGCTGAAACGTCACATATTGTTAGCTAGATGTGCGCAATGAAAAAAGCATCACACAGGGGAGATGGAGTATTTAAAGTTTTTGAAAAATGTTTCACCTACTTTGCAGAAGGTCCCAAGAGAATATACTTTAATTTTTGCTCACAAATTTTCATCTTTCTTGCTGTTTTTGATGATTTTCAGCATTATTGTTCTCCCATTAATAAAATATTAAAATAATTGTATATAATTTAGTTCTCGATCGTTCTCGATCGTTCTCGCTCGTACTGCGATAATCTCGTTTAATCAAGACGAGACGAGACTTAGAATATTAAGAACAGAATCATTCTCGTTCTCGTCCACTTCTCGCTCGTCTCGCTTGGTATGCAACTCTACATAGAAAGCAATAGGCGTAGATAGACAAAAAAAGGGAAAACTGAGATAAAGAAAAGGGGACTGGAATGGATCTCTCTTAATTTGAATCCTTGGGATTTAACTCAGTATTAGTGAAATACTTCCAGCTATTTGAATCAGTGAAATTTTAATGATACAAATAGCCAGAAATACGTTACTGAATTTGAGTCAAATTCAACAGAGAGGCAGTGAATATTCACTGATTAAAATGTAGAAAGAAAAGTATAAATCTGGAATGACAATGAGATAGAAAAGGATAGACGGGAATAGGCGAAGGATATATAAGTGGGGATTGAAAGGGATAGTATTAGAACTATTGTGGGTAAGAGATCGAAAAAGATAAACGGGGATATGCTAGGGATATACAGGCATGGAGAACAGGGAATTGAAAGAGATAGATGTATATATGTATTGAAAAGGAGATAGAAAAAAATAGAGGAGCATAGGCGAATGATAGGTAGGGATAGAGAAGTGAGGATTAAACGAAAAAGAAATAAAAGTATGCGGACAAGGAAGTAGAGAAAGCTAGACATAGAGAAAGATATAGCCGGATGAAAAAGAAATAGATTGAAGTGAAGCTGGATAAACTATCGATAGAAACAGATGCAGGTGGAATATGGATAGACAAGAGTTAGTCTGGGATAAATAAATTCCGGAGTAAGCGAACAAAACATGATAAATCCATTCAAGATGATTCCTCAATAATTAGACAAATGCTGCATTTAAAAAACACCAGCGATAAAAGAACAATTCAAATAGGATCATGTAGATGAAACCATCTGGCTGGTTAGGGGCTGTCCATTACTTACGTAGGCACGTTAGGGGGTGGGGGGGGGATCAAGAAAATCTTACTAAGTCTTATGGTAAATAAAGGGGGGCATTAGACGAATATTACGTAAGATTTATTATTAATCAATTCTTATATTTTCAATTTTTGCGGCTCGTTTACACAACATCGAATTGTTCTCGCTCTAGCTAAGTATCGATAATCGATGCTAACTTCATATCGGTCTGTTCACTCTGTCATAAACATAACCTTGCATGATACGTATTTCATCTCGCCTCTCAATTTTTACGTTCCGACCTACGATAACCCTTTTTTTCGTGAACAATGCAGTATGTACTATTTAGACATTTTGCTAACATTGAAAAGATTATTTGTTGTTAGAGTATGACAGTTGATCTCGACGATTTATATCAAAAATACTGTGCCTCATACGATAAGGCTAACAATGGGAAGAAAAAAGGCGTTAACCTGCAAGTGTCGTGTGAGCTATGGAACAATGCAAGAGAAAAATACAAAAACAAAGAAGAACTTTCGAAGTTTATCGAAGCAGAGATCAAAATTTTTGACTTGAAAAGTTCGAAACAAAGCAAAAAGTTTGAGAGTTTTTTTGTGAAGCAACC
>JAABKJ010010584.1:0-10937 GCA_011634705.1 Andricus grossulariae
GATTTTACGTCTATTTTTGCGTTTTTCGGAAAAATATGAGCCAACTGGGTTATTTGGACCCCGGATTCAGATTCAGCGACCCCAAAAACATATAGATATGATAGTTAAGTCCACCGGGTATGAAGATATTTTTTGTGTGTAAAAATATACAAGAAAAATTGCTGTTTTCGTCGATTTTACGCTTATTTTTGCGTTTTTTGGAAAAATACGAGCTAACTTGGATATTTGGACCTCGGATTTGGATTCAGCGACCCTATAAACATGTAGATATGCTAGTTAAGTCCATCGGGCATGAAATTACTTTGTTTTTTGTGAAAATATACAAGAAAAATCGCTGTTTTTGTCGATTTTACGTCTATTTTTGCGTTTTTTGGAAAAACATGAGCCAACTGGGTTACTTTGACACCGGATTTGGATTCAGCGATCCCAAAAACATATAGATATGCTTGTTTAGTTTACCGGGCATGAAGAAAATTTTTTTTGCAAAAATATACAAGAAAAATCGCTGTTTTCGTCGATTTGACGTCTATTTTTGCGTTTTTCGGAAAAATATGAGCCAACTGGGTAATTTGGCCCCCGGAGTCGGATTCAGCGACCCCAAAAACATATAGATATGCCGCTGTAGTCCGCCGGGCAGATCACTTTTTTTTTGTGTGCCGGTGTAATTAGATAGTTCAATAAATTGTTCACACAATTTATTATTGTTTTTAGCAATTTTCTCTTAGAATAGAGTCAGAAAGTCGCGTTTTTTTTTTAAATTGCACTTTTTTCCGATTTTCAATTAGAGGAGGTAATACCTAATTAGTGTTAACAAAAATAATCATTTAAAAAATTTGTTATTATTGTTAAAAATATTGTCTTTCAATAATGCTAGAAATTGCGCTTTTTTCTCAAATTTGCAACTTTTTGTCCACTTTTCACTGAAGTGAGTTAATATTTATTGTAATTTGGCAACAATAATTGTGTTAACAAATTATTATTGTTATCAGCTATCTTCTCGTAGATAAGTGCTAGAAAGTTGCGATTTTTTCTGAAATTTTTAACTATTTATCTATTTTTTACCTGGAATTACCTAAAAATTATTTAGGTTTGCAAAATAATTTTTCAAACAAATTATTGTTGTTTATAACTATCTTCATCTATATTAATGACAGATAGTTGCGGATTTCTCCTAAAGTTTTAACTTAAAAGGAGACTTTATTATGCTAGAAAGTTGCGTTATGTCTGAAATATTTTGTTTCGCTTTACTTTTTTGATTGTAAATAAACTATAAGTGAACTTCAACAAGAATAATTTTTTGAATAGTATTTTGTTGTTTTAAGTGAATTATATTCGCTCTGAAAATGAATGAATGATTAGAGAATGATTAGAAGTAGTTGGGAGGAACAGGTCTTTAAAGGACTTGTAAAATTTATGTTTTCCATTATAACAAGAAGCTTATTGCGAAATGTAAAAGAAAAATGGGGAATTGCAAATATTTCAATATTAGCCCCGGTAGAGGGGACTCCTTCCTTGGAGGAAACACGTCTCCTCGGTGACAATATAAAATTGAGGGTGGTAAAAAAAGTTTTATTTCTTGATCGGTTTTGAAAAAAAAGAATATATTTAGAGGTGGTCCAAGCCCATAAAGTTTAACACGTATTTCCCATGAGGAATAAAGAAGTTTTTGTAAATTTTATTCAGAATCGTCTATATTACCTGAGTCGGGTTGAAACTCCACACTTCTCTTCACAAAAAGCCATAGAATACGAATAATATATTACTTATTAAGCATCAACCCCCTGAGTCTGTTTTATAGGGTCCCAAAAACCCCCTATAAGCACAAAAATGAGTTTTGCGAGTTTTTAGCGCTAATTATGATTTTTTGGGTTTTTTGTTTTAATCAAAATTGTATCTAACAGATATAATAATAGTATAATAATAATATTCAATTCGAATAATGCTAGAAAGTTGCATTTTTTTCTGAAATTTACAACTATTTGCCTACTTTTTACATAGGGTGAGTTAATAATTAATTTAATTTAGCACAAATAATTATTTAAGCATATTATTATTGTTTACAACTATCGTCTACATTATTAATGCCATAAAATTTTAGTTTCAGTCAGTGAAGTGATAAATATTGCAAGTTAACAAACATAATTGTTCAAACAATCTTTAATTGTTTATAACTATCTTCTCTCAGATATGTGCTAAAAAGTCGCGGTTTTTTGTGAACTCTTGAACTTTTTGCCCACTTTTCATTTAGTGAGGTAATAATTAATGCAAGTTAACAAACATGCCTATTCAAGCAATTTCTTATTGTTTATAACTATCTTCTCTCAGAGAAATGCTAGAAAGTTTCTTTTTTTGTAGTCTCTATTTTTGCTTTGACTTTTTTGTTATGAACAAATAATAAGTGAACCTCAAGAAGAAGAATTTTTGAAATAGTATTTTACTTTTTCAAGTCAATTATTTTTACTCTTTTCGCAATGTTTAAGCAAAATTAATTGAAACAAAAAAGCTATCTTACACAAGAGACAAAAACATATTTTGATATCAGCCCCCCCCCCCGCCAAGCAAAATATATTTACGGAAAATAAAGAGATTATTTAAAATAAGTTTCTCTCTGAAGTTTACATGGTATTTGTTCATAACTAACAAGGCAAAGCGAAGTTAACCGTTTCAGAATAAAACCGCAACTTTCTAGCACTTATCTGAGAGAAGATAGTTATCAAAAATAATAAATTTTTTGAACAAATATTTTTATTAACTTGCATCAATTATCACCTCACTAAGTTGAGAGTGCAAAAAAGTTAAAAATTTCAGGAAAAAACCGCAACTATCTGACATTACTATAAATGAAGATAGTTATGAACAACAATAATTTGTTAAAGCAATTATTTTTGCTCAAATTGAAGAATTATTAAGTCACTCCAAGTGGAAAATAGACAAATAGTTAAAAATTGCACAAAAAACCGCAACTTTCTACAATTAGGCAAAGAGAATATTATTAACAATAATAATGAATTGTTCAAACAATTATTTTTGTATTGATATACTTCCAAAATCACTTGCCTTTCTAACTTTAAATATCACTTTTATAAGTAGCATATTTCCCTTTTTATTTTGTTTGGCTTAGAATATATAAACATTTTCGAACAAAAATTTGAAAGCATTTCCGGGCATCAATTATAGAATGAGGCTTACTGTAACAATAGTTTTAAAAGGATTGATTTTCTGGATCAAAAGTTATCGAACTTTGAATGCTTCATGTATAATAAAGTTAGCTTGTCTCGATCAACATTCTCTTATACTTCTATTTCTAAAAGCTATAGCGAAACAGGAGAAGGTTATAAAGCACATAATGCATTTTTAGTTGATTGAATGAGAATTATACTCATTCAAGAAAATCTGTCTTTTATCATTCAAAAACTGATGAAATTGCGGCAGTTTTTCTGGAAATTTGCGAACCTAATTTTCGTAAAAACAGCAACGTTTTTGAATCTTTATTTTCGAAAAATTTGATGCTGATATGGTGGATATATCCCATTAAAATGTATGATGAACCCATGTTATAGATAAAAAAAAAAATTGTATCTCTTGACAAATGAAAATTTACCATTTTTGCAAAAGCAAGACTCGATATAAGAAAACCCCGATAGAGCAAAATGATCTAACTTTTTGAATTTTGGTCTAATAACAAAATTTCATAAGTTTGTGAATAAAAGAATTGTTTGGGGTACTCGAACACTTTCCAATGACAAAAATGCTATAGGAAAAAAATCTCCAAGACCCAAGAATCGAAATTGGAAATACAGCAAATTTTTAAAATTTTGATTTTGGTCTTTGATGAAATAATCTTTACGACTTGTGGATTAAACATTTTTCTCAGCAGGTGTGAGCTTTTCAAATGTAAAAATATTGTATTTAGGCTTAGACATAAACTAGAAAAAATGCACAAGTTCCACAAGTCAAAATTAGAACTACAGTAATTTTGTATTATTTTTGTTATTCCTGGGCTTTGTCGATTTTTTTCTAGTGTACTTCTATGCTTACAAATTCCAGAAATGCTCAAAAAAATTATAAAATCACAAGAGAAGATGATAATTCTATTGAATAACAAATTCCAAAATTTTAAAAACTACTGTAATTGTAATTCCGCCTCCTGAGTCTTGCGCGTTTTTTTCTAGTGTATTTCTAAGCCTAAAAACTCCAAACATACAAAGAAATTCTAAAATCACAAGTGAAAAAATTTATCATGTTAAATACCAAATTCCAAATTTTGAAAAATGACTTTAAATCTCATTTCGACCCCTAGGTCTTGTGGATCTTTCTCTAGTGTATTTCTATATTTCAAGAGTCCACACATGCTTAGAAAAAACTTGTGTCCTGTTTCCAAAAAGATATTTTTCTTATTTTTAATATATTTTTATAACAAGAGATTATAACAAATTTGTAGATATTTTTTAGTTCAACAACTTTTGTCTTCTCATTTTTTTCGTCTCCCGTGCCTTTTTTACAAAAATGTTATTTGTTCATTTTTAAACTTATTTTTTACGTATAAAAGAAAATCTACTCGTCCTATATAAAAATGGTTTAAAAAAAATTCTCGAACATTTTTGGTCGAAGGTTGTAGTCTGTAGTCTGTCTGTAGGCAAGATAACTTTCGAAAAATTATCGGATTGGATTGAGCTTCGGCACATTTTTTGAACCCCTAAAAGAAAAGGACAAGTTTGTTAGCCAAAAAACGACGATATGCAAAAAGGCACGAAAAGAAGAACCTTACTTTTTGAATTCCCTATAAGATTATCATAACAACTTTTTGAATTTTCTTGAAAAATCTAAAATTCAAATTTTGACCCCATAAAACATAATAAAAAAAAATAAAAAATTCCATTTTGCTGTCAAACTATGCAAGACACGGAAAGATTGTTAGAACAAAATTATTATTATCAAAAGATAAACAACAAATACAATTTTTGCATTCTCATCCTGATGAGACGGTATTGGTTTTATGTACATTTTTTGAAATATAGTTTTGTATGAATAAAACAAACACTGTTTGACCAGAAATGGAACTTTCGATTTTTTGGTTGAATTTTCAGTAAGTATAACCAAAACTGTTTCTCAAGCAATTGGGCATTTTTCTTTAGACTTTAAAAAGTGTGCGGGTATTGTAATGAGAATGTGTTCCTTAGGGCCAATAGAACCTTCAGTAAATAAACTTCCTTTTTAATCTGAAATAAAAATAAATGTAACAATCACTTAAAGCGTAGAGGTTTTTTCAATTTTATAATGTTTGCTAGTAAATTCCTTCTTTTTATCTCAGCAGATTTTTTTTGTGTGCATAATTTTTTTAAATTCATTTTTCTCGTATCTTGCATAGGTTGGCGGTAAAATGGAATTTTTGATTTTTCATTATTTTTTGTGCTATCAAATTCGGTGTTTTCGTTTCTCACGAAAAATCCAAAAATTATTATAATAGTCTCGTAGGGCTGCCAAAAAACAACTTTTTTGTTTTCTTGACTATTTTTCAAATCGTTCGTTGTTTGGCTTAAAATGTTCATTTTAGTTTTTTTTTTTTTATTATTTTGAAAATGCTCTGACTGTTAATTTTCCTTTTATCGAAAAAAGTCGTGAAGATAAATTGTTCGAATTTCCGAGTACTACGAATTGCCGCATATAGAATTTTTAAATCTAAAGCTAAAAAACTTCACCTTCAGCTTAGGACACTTGAAGAGTAGACAAAAGGCCTATCTAATAGAATGTTGATCTTTCGTATTTCACTCCTCATTAGCACAAAGGACCCCCCGCTGGCAAGGGTCGGCGAAAGAGAGTTCATAAGAGAAACAGGTGTAGACTAGACTAGGTGATGAGGTGGGTGTACCTGAGCAAGTGAAACTGGAAATTGCAAATAGTGCTACTACACTAATATAATTGCGGGGTTTTTCGCCAATAGAATTAATTTCTTGAAAGTTTGGGTTCCCGTTTGAAAATTTTCGTTCTAGTTAATTACTCTAAAATTCAAAGCTTTTTAACTTCGAAGACGCATAAAATCAAATTAAATAACAAAATTATTATGAAAAATTATAGTTTCCTTATATATTACCAGGTTATTATGAACGTACTTTTTATTTTATTTTTGAACTTCATTGTCATTCTAAAAGTTGAGATTTTGGTTGATTGTCCAGTTATTCTATTTTCAAAGGCCTCGATTTATAATTTGTTCAATTTTGAATATATCTCCGCTGCAGAAAAAATGTCGAATTCACAAGTATGAATTTGTGGAATGAAATTTGGTCAAGTAATTTGAGAAAAAATAATTATAACAAAATATATTAGGAAGTCTTTTATAAAGTGCCATATAGACATTTTTCAATTTGAGTGCAAAGAATGACTAGGTAATTTTAAAAGCTTTTACTTTTAAAACATTCTCATTTTAGGTCTTTATTTGTGAGCGTACATTTGCAGTTTAAAGAATTTTAAAATGCAGTTCTCAAGATAGAATAAATAATAATTGAAGGCGTTTAAAATTGAAATTTTTGTATTACAAACGTTCTCAGGGTGGCCTCCATTTTCATAATTTCTATCTTCTGGCTTTCTCTCGATTCTGCGGCTTAAAACTAGAGTTATCTTTTGTTTTGAAAAAATATGCTTGTCTAATCCGCACTTTCTCACATATGAAGAAATACAGTTGTCGATCAGCATCAGCAAACTTTGTGCAAGAAATCTATTCGCTTTTGACAATATAATAAGTATGATAAGAAAATTGTTGTGTCTGATAAAGGAAAATACAGATATATCCTTTGTCGTATAATAGCTGTATAATTCTTAATATTTCAAGTATATTTAAATCGTTATTAATGAATAATTTTTAAATTGTTGATGATACTTTTCAAAATTCAACCAATGTAATTTGAATTGCAAACTCAAAGTTTATGAAAAAGAATGATTTTACATCCATAGTCCAAAATAAAAACTCAGTGCTTGAAAATTGTAAACATTCAGGATTGACAAATTTTAAAATTTCAAATCGTTTTATTTTGAATATTTCCTTTAGAGCTATTATTTATTTTACAAGTTTTCCAAGAAATCATTTTTCAAATTGAAATTATTCATTTGTCTAAATTCTTACAAAAAATTTGACAATCTTTAAATATTATATTGAAAATTAAGCATAAACAAAAAATAATATGAAACAAAAGTGCTGTAATATGATGCTAATGTTTGAAATTGCTTGATTTTAATCTTCTGGATTCCAAGTTGCTCATATTTATATCTGAATTTATTCAATTTAAGACTGCCTATCAAGGCAATAATATATAATAAGAAATTAAATTATAGAATAAGAAATTTTGAAATATTTAGTAGCAAAATCGCCATGAAATTGTTAATATTTGAATTGGCAAATATAACACTAAGAAATTTGAAAATCTAAACCTTCATAAATTAAGAAATTGCAAACCAAAGATTTTCGAATTCAAACATTTAAAGTAAAAAAATTTTGTTTGAAGGCCTCAGAGATTCGAATGTTTCAGAATTACGCAATCCAAACTATAATTTTGAATTTAAATTATATACATTTTGCAGATGCTAAATATATAATAATAATAAGTATCATATCATGTAGTATTAAGTAATATTTAAAGTGACAAGATAGATTTTTTTACTCAAAAATGTCAAAATAGTGTCATAAAATTGGCAAATATGAAGCTTAGCGGCTATTCAAGTATTTCGTAAGCATTTTGAGAGGGAGGGGGTTCTAAATAGGTGCTTATTGTTGTATATTCGTAACGCAAAAATATGCTAACAATTGTAGGGGAGGGGGGAGGGTCAAGAATAGAGAGAAGTATGCTTACGTAATAGTTGAACGACCCCTTATGTCTATTCCTAATTAAAAATGGTCTAATCCGAAATGAAAAAGCAGGCATGTTTCAAATCCATATCCACAGGCACACAGCAAATGTACACTAAGCAACAAATGCATTAATTGTTTAACAAATAGTTAGAAAAAACGAAACGAAGACAGCCGCATCGAGATATTTTCGAAGGGAATTTTTCAATCCAACAATTACTTTTTTATAGCATCTGAAGAACTATAAAAAGTAATGTAATTGTTAAAAAAATTGTTTAAGCGAAAAAAAGCATATAGATATTTTGGAGACGAATCTGGAGGTCTCTTTCGTTTTCCGACACGACTCTCCGTTTTTTAGATAATTGCATTAGTTTCAAATCCATATCTGTCGGAAACTTAAATTTCGTTACTTTTCCGACTCGTAGCGATTTCGAATTCCAGAAGTATTTATTTTCAACTCACCCTATTTCCCAGCCTTTACAAAGTTTCACATAGGAGTGGCTTCGCAAGGGTTTTGTATTTTCAACTAAAAAGTATAAGTTTACAACCAAAAACAGAATGGTTAATAATGATAATTTTTGAAAAAGGCAATTTACTACCAAATAGTTGAATTTTTAATTGAAAAAAATTAATTTCGAACCAAAAATGGAATCGTTAAGTTTTCAGATTAAAAAACTTCTTTTCAACAAAAAAAGAAGAATTATCTAACATTGCAATGAAAAATGACGAATGTTTGACAAAATAGTAGAATCCTCGAAGGAAATGATGAATTTTTAACAAACAAGATTAATGTTAAAACCAAGAGGACGAATTTTCTAGAAAATACATGAATTTTCTACCAAATAGTTGAATTTTCTACCAAATAGTTGAATTTTTAACTGACAGGAGATACATTTTCAACCAAAAGTAGAATAATTAACTTTTCAGAGAAAAAAATTATTTTTTCACAAAAAACAAAGAATTTCTCAACAAATAGTTTGAAATAATTAGTTTAATTTTGACCAAAAATATGAATTTTCAAGAAAAAAGTAAATTTACGATCAAATAGTTGAATTTTTAACTTATAGGCGATAAATTTTCAAACAAAAGTGGAATAATTAACTTTTCAGATGAAAAGATTAATTTAGAAGAAAGAATTTCCAACAAAATAGTTAAATTTTAAAGTAAATAGTTTAATTTTCAACAAAAAATATGACTTTTTAGGAAAAAAGTTAATTTATGACTAAATAGTTGAATTTTTAACTTATAAGCAATACATTTTCAAACAAAAGTGGAATGTAACTTTTCAGATAAAAAAATTATTTTTTCACAAAAACCAAAGAATTTCTAAGAAAATAGTTTAAAATAATTAGTTTAATTTTGAACCAAAAATATCGATTTGCAACGAAAAAGTTAATTTACGACCAAATAGCTGAATTTTTTACTAAAGAAGATAAATTTAAACGAAAATGAAATCATTAAATTTTCAGTTAAAAAAACAAATTTGCAACAAAAAAAAGCAAATTATCAACCAGTTTCATCTAATGAAAAATGACGAATTTTTGACAAAATAGTTGCATCCTGAAACAAAATGATGATTTTCTAACAAAAAAGAATAAAGTTATAACCAAAAGGACGAAAACAGTTACATTTTCAGATAAACAGTTTAAGTGGAAACCAAAAATATTAATTTTTAACAAAATAGTACATTTACGATGATATAGTTGAATTTTTAACATACAATAAACGAAGTTCTGACAAAATAGTTCCATTTTCAATTAAATATTTTGATTATCAACCAAAAATACAAATTTTCAACAAACTATAAATTCTTAACCTGTTAGTCCACTTTTCTACAAAATTTTCGAATTTTCGAGCCATTATTACGAATTTTCTACAGAAGAGTTCATTTATGATCAAATAGGTTGATTTTCAATTCAAACTATGTATGTTCGACCAAAAAATTAATTTTTTACAATGTAGTTCAACTTTAAACCAAGCAGTTGGTTTTCAAGAAAATTAATTCTCGAAAAGAAAAAAATGACTTGAAATTCTAAGTAAAACAGATTCATTTTCAACCAAACGGTTAAAAAAAATTGACTTTCGCACTTGGATTTAGCGACACCAAAAAATCTCTAGAATTTTGCAATTTTAAAATCTTAGTGCGAAATTTGTATTCAGCAACCCTAAAAACGTATAAATACTAATTTTCATAATATTTCAACCATTAAACTTTTTTTATCTGCGATATTAGATCCTCCATTTTGAATTTTTAAAGTCTGATACCAAATTCAGATTCAGCGACCTCAAAAACTTACAAATACAAATTTTCATAAAAATTCAAAGATTTTCAAATTTTGGTATCAGCTATTTTGAGTTTTGGAATTCTGATATCAAATTCTAATTCAGCGGCCCCCAAAAACATACAGCTACCCATTTTGATGAAAATTGAATCATTTTCAAACTTTTACATTCACGATTGAATCTTACTATTTGACAGTTTTCAAATGTCGGCCAGCGAAAGGCACCTACCGATACGTTGAAAGTAAATGCAGTGTTGCCAAATCACGGAGGTGGGAAGGTGTGCATCTTACCTGTGATTGGATTTATATATGATAGAGGTGACTACGTATAGTGTGCATCTGCTAGTATGGCGACACTAGCGCCGGTGGTATATACTCGAAAAAGGTAGGCGATATTGCCGATAAAAGACGAACGTTGTCACCTCCGAACGTTTTTACGCTGAATGCAATAAAAGTCCATCTACAATGGATTTACATAAAAAAATAGGCCTGATATAGTTCTTCTCGACTTCAAGAAACTAATCATGTTCGTTATCGAATTTCCCGTAACAGCTGAAAGAATTATCATAGCCAGGGAGAATGAAAAGAAAGAGAGGTATAAAGACCTTATAAGGGAGTTGCGACCGTTGGTAGTTGTGCGGGCTTGGTTTAATCGTAATTAGGCGATATTTAATGATTATCATAAATATGGTTACAATAATTAATAAGCAGTCGCTGACAATTGTCCAGGGATGGTCCCGGAGGAATAACCCCTAAGCGGAGGCGTGACAACCGTGCCGAAAGCTGAATGGCACCTGGGTGAGGTGTCTCAAACGGTG
>JAABKJ010010585.1:0-10937 GCA_011634705.1 Andricus grossulariae
ACTTTGAATTATGTTAATGAAAAAAGTTTTACTATAAAAAACCGATTTTTAAAATATTATTAAGTGCTAAAAAAAATCAATAAATATTTTCAGAAATCATTCGGTCAGTTTCAAGATATTAGTGGTGAAACTAAGCTTCCAAATTTCATCAATTTATCTGCAACCGTTTTCAAGTTATCCTATTCATAAGAAAGTGTGACATCAACACACATACACAAACACACATATCCGGAAAATTGCTTAGAACATTTTGTTAGACATTATTAAATTAAGGAAGTTTTAATTAAATGAATTAGAAATTTTTTGAACATGTTACCATCAAAAAGCTTCCTCTATGAGGAAGCAAAATCATTGGCAGATAGGATATTTTGTTGAAAAAAATACGCATGATTAAACCCTCCGATTAAGAAAATTATTCCAAGGATACGATATTGTCAACTTTTTGATTTCCACCCTTGTATAAACTCTGACCTCTGGTAAATTCAATGAATGGTAAAATGAAAACATTTTTTAGTTCAACGATACAGTATTTTTTTCCTTTTTATAAGGCTGTTATCAAATAAAATGATGTAAAAGCCAATTGTAAAGGGTTTTCTGATAAAATTTGCTAGGGCAGAAAGATTGGCCTAGAAGTCGATTGGGAAGTAGCTAAGAATCGTTAGACGTCCAATCCAAGAGGCAGCCGAAGAAAAGAGCAGTTTATCCTCGAGGATTGCGTCAATACGCTATAGGTCTGTGCATTGCTGCTTCACGGATTCAATTGAATTGGCGATTGCAGTTCACTTATATCTGAGTTTGTCGAATGCTCGAAATAAAGTTATCGAGAGAACTTTGCCGAGCCTCCTCGACTCCAGTGCGCTGTTCTCCAGGTTGCACTTATATCATCACTCCTGCCTGCCAGCCCTTACCACCTCCAAGGGTGGAATACAGTTTGCCCAGAAAGCAGACTCAAACTTCCATTTGTTATCAGCTTCTAGAACTTATTTCAAGTAAAAAAAATCGGGCAAAGTGCAAAAAGGATCAAGGGTTGAAAAATCCTGATCTGAGAATTCTAGAATCTCTTAGAGATACTAAAGTTTCTTAGAATATAGGGTAAGGAGGGGCAGCGCCGACCGGTGGGGCAAAGGTGATTTTGCTTATGACATCGCTATTATTTAACAATTTTAATTCTACTTTGCATTAAATAAATATATTTCATCAAAGAGATAGTGTTACTTACTGAAAGCTTGAAAATTGACGTTGTAAAAGATAAATTATGCAGAAAACAGTTTTGAGAACGAAAGAATGGAAGATTCGCTGGCAGAAATATAAAGTTTTCAACATTAATGGCAATACTTACAGCAAGAAAATTTGTTATTTTGACAGATATAACAATATCACTATATGTGATTATAATAACTGAACCTAATTCAAGTACAAAGTATATTAAACATCGTAAATAATTGAGGCCTCACCAGGGGGGCAAAGCCGACGAAAATAATAGTTCAAAAGTGCTTAGGTTGTGATAAGTGATCGGTAATGTAGAACAGCCATTTATCTTCTGGGCTACATACAAGAAACTGTTGAATATTATTATTATCAATCCGGTCGATACGGTAGAAACTTTTGCCCGTAGTCTGTCTCTAGTCTAGTGAAATGTCAACGAATAAGAGGTTATATCATGGCTATCACTATGTTTATTAAAAATAATTTATTATTCTTGCTGGATATGTTTAAAGGTAATTTTTCTAGTACATGAAATACCACAGACGCGAACCATCATGTTTTCTCATCTTCAAATGTTTTGATTTTTATAAAAAGCTGCGGTCGGCCTTGTCCTCCGGTGTGGGGCAAAGCCAGCGAAATACAGCTTGTTGGAAATAATTAAATTATTAAATCATTGTTTTATTCTTGTAACTAATACTTATAGAAATATGATATACAATAATGTAGGACTCGAAATGAAAAAAATGGATCAATTGTACAACTTATTAACTTCAAAAAAATCATTGACTCTTAACTGGTTTGCGCTGCCCCTCCTTACCCTACTTAGGCAGGGTGTCTATTCAAATTCTGAACGAAAAATTCCCGGGCAATTCTTGGCATAATATTTTGTATTTTTTAAAACAATCGACTCAGAAAATATATACAGGTTTGCGAGTTTATTATAAATAGTGTTTTTTTCAGTTTCTAGGGATTCAATTAATATTGCCAATTTAGAAAGCTTTCACAAATTTTATTACACGATATTCTTAAATATATTAGTACAATAGGTTAATTAAATAATTAAATAATACTAAATACATAATTAATCATGCCTTGAATTTGTCTGAAAAAGGTTAATTTTTAAAGAAATAGTTGAATTTTCAACTAAAAAAGATCCGTTTCAACTAAAAATAGAGCATTTAAATTTTCAGTAAAAACAGTTAATTTTACACCAAACACAAATTTTTAACCAAAGTGACGAATTTTCAACTAAAATGATGAATTGTCAACTGGAATAGATGAATTTTAAACCACAAAGATGAATTTTCTAACAAGAGAGTGAAACTTTCTAACCAAATAGTTTTGTTTTTAGCCGAAAATGTGAATTTTAAACTAAAATTATGAATATTTAACTGGAACATTTGAATTTTCAACCAAAAGATGAAATTTCGAACAAGAGGATTAATTTTCTACCAAAAAAGACCAATTTTCAACAAAATAGTTAAATTTTGAACAAAAAAAATAGATCAGTGTTCAACCAAACAAGAAGTTAAATTTTTAGTCAACAAATTTAATTTTCAACCGAATTGATAAATTTTCAACTAAAATGATGAATCTTCAACTGAAGAAGTTCGTTTTTGAACCAAAAATACGAATTTTTAGCTGAAATAGATAATTATTCACACCAAAAATTAAATAGTTGAATTTTTTGTTAAAAAAATAATGTTCAACCTAAGAGATGATTTTTAACTAAAATAGTGAAATATTCAACTGGAATCATTACATTTTTAGCCAAAAAAAACGCATTTTTAACAAAGTAGCTCATTTTTCAGCCAAAGAGATGAATTTTCAATTTAAATGATGAATCTACAACAACAACAAAAATTAATTTTTGACAAAACTGATAAAATTTCATCTAAAATGATGAATCTTTAACTGAAATAGATCTTCAACTTGAAAAATTTCGAGTTTCAAAGCAAAAAGATGAATTTTTAATTAAAATGATGAGTCTGTAACTGGAATAGTTGAATTTTCAACGAAGAAGATTAATTTCTACCAAAAAAGACGAATTTTCAACTAAAAAAGATAAATTCTCAACCAATTATTGAATAGTTACATTTTCAGTAAAAAAATACATTATCAACCAAATAGATGAATTTTCAACTAGAATAATTGAATTTTCAACCAACAAGAATAATTACTATAAAAAAATTCGAATTCTCAACTAAAAAGGATCATTCTTCAACCAAAAATTGAATAGTTTAATGTTTAGTTAAAAAAATTAATATTAAACTTAATAGATGAATTTTTAACTAAAATTATGAAATATTCAACGAGAATAACTGAATTTTCAGAAAAAATTCATTTTCAACCAAAGAAAAGATGAATATTTAGCAAAATAGGTAGCTGATTTTTCAACTAAAGAGATGATATAATTTCACTTGGAACAGGGAATTATTTACATGGAACGGGAATTTTTTAAAAGAATTATAATTCGGATTTAGAAGGAAAGAATTTTAAAAAATCCCTCTTCCAAGTTTTCCAGTAGAAGCAGTATTTTAAAGAAGAAATATAACTGAATTATAACAGAAATTTGTTTACATTGTTCGTTGCAAACTCATATTTCTTTAGTTAAAAATTCAACTACTTGGTTAAAAGTTAAACTCTTTCGTTCAAAATTAATTTTTTTGGTTGAAGATTCATCATTTTAATTTAAAATTTGGTTGAAAATTGATATTTTGGATATAAAAATTAAACCATTTGTTTAAAAATTTATGTACTCTGTGGAAAATTCGTCTTTTTTGTGTAGAAAATTAATTTTTATGATTGAAAATTGATCTTTCCGGCATAAAATTCATTTATTCCATTTGAAGATTCATCATTTTAGTTAAAAATTCATCAGTTTGGTTGAAAATTAATTTCTTTAACTAAAAATTGAACTGTTTTATTTTTAGTTGAAAATTAATCTTTTCTAGTTCAAAATGGTGAAAATTTTTCTTTTTCAATTGAAAATGTAACTATTTCGTTGCAAATCCACATGTTTTGTTAAAAAATCAATTATTTGGGCAAAAAATGATCTTTTTCTTTGAAAGTTAATCTTCTTGTTTAAAAATTCTTCTTTTCGTTTAAAAATTCAAGTATTCGAGTTAAATATTGATCATTTTAGTTGCAAATTCATATTTTAGGTTGGAAATAAAATTATTTGGTAGAAATTCAAACTCTTTTGTTAAAAGTTAATTTTGTTGGTGTTGAAAATTCTTCGTTTTAATTTAAAATTTATTTCCCTGGTTGAAAAATGAGCTGTTTGATTGAAAACTTGTTTTTTCTTTGGATGTTCTTTGGTAAAAAAAATATTTTTTTTAAACTAAAAATGTAACTATTATTCCAGTTGAATATTCCATAATTTTAGTTAAAAATTCATCTTCTTGGTTGAACATTCATTTTCTGACTAAAAATTTAATTATTCAATTTTTTGTTGAAAATGATCTTTTTAGTTGAAAATTCGTCTTTTTTGGTAGAAATTATTTTTTTTTGGTTGATAATTAATCTTTTTGGTCAAAAAATCAATTATTCTAGTTAAAAATTCATCATTTCAGTTAAAAAACATCTTTCTGGTTTAAAATTCAACTATTACAGGCAAATATTTACAATTTTATTTGAAAATTCATCACTTTGTGTAAAAGTGTAACTATTTATTTGAAAGATAGTTTTTTTGTTGAATGTAATTTTTATAACTGAAAATTTAACCGGTTCCAATTGAAAATTCCATAGGTGTAGTTGAAAATTCATCTCTTCGGTTAAATATTAATTTTTTAACCTTGAAATTTCATTATTTACGTTTTGGTTGACAATTGATCTTTTTCAGTAAGAATTAATGGTCGTTTAATTTTTTGGTTTAAAAATTCGACTATTTCAGTTGAAGATTCATTGTTTCAGTCGAAAACTATTATGCTTGGTTTAAAATCAATTTTTGTAACTAAAAAAGTTACTATTCCACTTTTGGATGAAAATTATTATTTTTCAGTTCAAAATTCAATTATTTGGTTGAAAATTTGTCTTCTTTAATTAAAAATTTATGTTTTTTGTTGAAAAACTGTATTTTTCGGTAGAAAATTAATCTTTTTATTTGAAAATTAATTTTCTTGTTTAAAAATTGATCTTTTTGGTTAAAAATTCAAGTGTTCCAGTTAAATATTCATAATTTTAGTTGAAAATTCTTCTTTTTGGTTTAAAATTTAACTATTCCATTTGAAAATTCATAATTTTATTTGAAAATGTATCACTTTGGTTACAAATTGAACTATTTGGTTGAAAATCCGTTTTTTTCTGCTGATAATTAATTTTTTCAACTGAAAGTTTAACTATTCCATTTTTTGTAAAAAATTGATATTTTTCGTGGAAAATTTGAGTATTTTTTTTCAAAATTAATTTATTTTGTAATGTTTTGTTCTGTTGTGTTAAAGGATGTTTAGTATGAACGTCATGCCATAAAATAAATTTTTGCGTTTTGTGGCAAATATGAATATGTTACTTTTAGTTGACTGGGAAAATTGAAAAACAAGACCGAGAAAAACCGGGAAATGACCGGGAATTTGAAATCGTCCGCCGAATCGCGACCCTGATTTTTCGAGAATTTTACAATTCTGTTGTTCGGTGATTTTCCCATAAAGTGACCATTTTGAAGCGTGATAAAATACTAAGAACTTTAGGAAATTGAAGAGTTAGAAGCTTTTCTTCAAGTCCGATGATCTTCGGGGCTGGCTTTAATCAAAGCTCTTGGCATATAGAATTGAGATAAAAATATAAATTGCTATTCCATTTTTTTGGTCATATCAGCAATTAAAGAATGAGAAAAATGGGGGAAATTTTGTTATTTAAACCCCTATGCTGGATGCCTTTCTCTAAAGTGCGATTTACTTCGGGCTGGGCTCATATTGAAGCTTTTGAAATCAAATTAAAATTTTGTCTCACAATGATAAATGAGTGCATTTTGAATTATTTTCAAATTGTCATTTTTTGTTTCAGATATTGTGTGACATTTACGGTGACGAAGGCCTCAAAAGCGTGTTACAATGAGCCAAGTCTCTCGGAATTTGCGGAAGGTAAGCTGAAAATAAAAGATAGATTGATATCCCGAAAGCCACCGGATTGTAGGAATCCAGGGGTTTTGTTCCTCTCACTTCCTATGATCGTTTGCTACAGCATCGTGACAGAAACTTTCTTCAACGATTCTTCCTCTTTTCCCACAATGAGTTCCTTTTTCTTATTTATTTTTTTATTCCTTTCATGCTTTGTATTCTACCACAGTTAAATTGGAAAACTATTGATATATAAAAGAACTTGGAGACACATTTATTAAATCGCCAATTCTCACTCTATGACAAGAAAATTTCATATTGAATAATTGAAATATTTAGAATTTTTATACTCGACTGAATTGAAATGTTCTTAAGTGGCAAAATATTGGCAAATCTATTTATGAAGTTTTTATTTTAAATCTGAATACACTCACCTCCAGCGTGAAGAACAACTAGTTTGTTTAGCTTATAAATATTGATCGGGAGAATCTATTTTCAATTCCGTATTAAGTTCACATAGAACAGAAATGGAATTACGAAAATTTGTATTTACTGGAAGGCTAATAATCATTTATATTTAATATTAAAATTAATTATTCTGATACTCTAGGAATTGTTATAGACGTTTTATTTAATTGATAATAATTTGACTGTTCCATATCATATGAAATTGATTTTGGGTGAGACCGTATGAAGAATCAGGTTCCAGTTGTTCTTTATATGGAATCAAGTCTATTTTTTGACAGTTCGATTTTTTGCAATAAAATAAACAAAAATATTGTTCTACAGCATGTAATAAAATATTCACAAACTCTACATCAAAGTAAATATTTTAGAGTATTCTATAAATATTACGTGCTGTAGAAAAGCGTGCTTTTGTTTATCTTATCACCAAAATTAAAAATGTCAAAATCGATAAAAATGGACTTGATTCCATATACAGAATAAAATAACATTATTCTTTGAACGGACTCACCCGGACTTGATTCCAGATTGTATGGAGCAGTCGAATCATACAATATGTAAGTCTAAAATTTTTTTTAATGTCATGCATATTGCCCGGAAATTTTTTTAAACCTACAAAAAAAATTAATGCGTTTTTTTAAAAAGAAAATGATAGTTAGAAAACATTTTTTTTGTAAATTACATTCAGAATCGTCAATTAAGTGAGTAAAGTTGAAACCCCCATAAGACTGTTTTATAGGTTCGCATGAAAACCCCATGAGTGAAAAATTGGATTTTGCGAGTTTTTCGCGCTAATTATTATTTTTTTCGGTTTTTGAAATATAGATTGTTTATAATACGTATAATACTAGTTTCTACTGATAATGAGATGTTCATATTATTTGTTTAAACATTTTTTTGTTGCAATTTTCTCTTAGATTAGAAAGTCGTGGGATTTCCCGCATTGTTCATCTTATTATTAACTTTTTAGTTAGAGTGTACGTATAATGAAATAAATTGAACATAAATAATTGTTTCAGCAATTTATTGTTATTTATTACAATATTCCCATAGAATAATGCTAGAAAGTTGCAGTTTTTTCTATAATTTGCCACTTATTATCCACTTTTTAATTAGTGTGAGGTAATAATCAATGCGATTTGATAAACCTAATTGTTTAAACAAACTATTATTATTTATAACAATCTCCTCCTATTGTAATGTTAGATAGTTGTGTTTTCTTCTTAAATTTTTAAGCTTTCGTCTATTGTTCACTTAGTGCGAGGTAATATAAATGCAAGTTAAAAAACATTATTGTTTGAACAATGTCTTATTGTTTTTAACTATATTTTCTTATAGTAATGGTAGATAGTTTTGTCTTTTTATGAAATCTTCAGTTTTGCTTGAACTTTTTAGTTATGAACAAATAATAAATGAACATTAAACATCAATAAGAACCTTTTTTAAATAGTATTGTAGTTTTTTCGAAGTGAATTATTTTTACTCTTTTTCCAATGTTTAAAAAAGATTAATTTAAACAAAAAAGCTATCTTACATTAAAGGCAGATATGAATGTTACAAATATCTGTTTTATTTCAGAAAAATATATTCACAATAAAGAAAGAGATTGTGAAAAAAATAATTCTCTTTAATGTTCATTTATTATTTGTTTGTAAATAAAAAGGCAAATCAAAGGTTTAAATGTTAGAAAAAAACTCTAACTTCCTAGCAATTATCTAAGAGAAGATAGTTATAAACAATAATACATTGTTTAAACAATAATGTTTGTTAAATTGCATTAATTAGTACCTCACTAAACGAAAAGTGGATTAAAAGTTAAAAATTTCAGAAAAAGCAGCAACTATCTAGCATTAATACACGAAAGGATAGTTATAAATAATAGTAAGTTATTTAAACAATCATGTTTGCTAAATTTAATTAATTATTATCTCGCTCTAAGTAGAAAATATACCAAAAGTGGCAAATTTAAGAAAAAACTGCAACTGTTTAGCATTATTCTATGAGAATATTGTGATAAATAATAATGAATTGTTTAAAAAATCATTCAAGTTAAATTTGATTCATTATTGGTTTGCTCTAACTGAAAAGTTGATAATCAGTTGAAAAAATCGTAAAAACCGTGACTTTCTCGCTCTAATCTAAGAGAAAATCGCTAAAAACAATAATAAATTGCTTAAACAATTCATTTAAACATCTTATAATGAGTAGAAAGTAGTATTTTATATATTGTAAACAATTTGTGAATCGAAAAGACATCTTAATTAGTTTCATAAACTCGCAAAACTCAATTGTTCAGTTGTGAGGTTTTTTTGGGACCCTATAAAACAGATTTTTGGGGGTGATATTTAAAAAATAAGTTTTGATTTGTGTTCTATGGCTAATTGTGAAGAAAAATGTTGAGTTTCAATTCGATTCACCTAATATTGACGATTCTGAATAAAATTTACAAAAACGTATTTTTTCTTATGGGAAATACGTGTTAAACTTTATGGGACTTGCGGAACCTCGATATATATTTTTTTTACGAAAAAAACGCATTTATTTTTTTGTGCATTTGAGCAAATATTTTTTGTCAATTTTTGCTATAATGTGGTAATAATTAATGCAAGCTTATAAATTATTTGTTTCAACAATTTATCATTGTTTATAAGTATCTTCTCTTAGAGTAATGTTTGAAAATTGCGGAGTCTTCTGAAATTTTCAACTTTTCTTCAACCTTTCAGTTATGCACAAATAATAAATAAACATCAAAGAGAATCATTTTTTCAATCAATCTTTTTCTTTTGTGGATATATTTTTTCAAAATAAAAATTAAAAATTTATTTATATACCTCTTACTTCGCACTAGACTTTATAGCAATTAACCATTTGATTGAGACCTTTTTAATTTATTTATACATGTATATTATCATCGATGATAACATATATTCTTCAGGGAAAGGAGAAGGGAGGGGGCCAAAAGTAAAGAGTGGGCAGTTCCCAGTTTTTATTGTAGGTTCTGCAATAAACTTCGAGTGCTAATGCAAGACAACATTTTTACTTACTATTTCTTGTTTTCATCAATACTGTAAGCCTTTTTGTTTGAATTCATATTTTCAAAACTCTAGCAGAAAACTATAAATATTTGATTCCGAAACAAATGGAATACTATTCAACAATGATTTTTATTGACGTTCATTTATTGTTATAATAGAATGGTTAAACAACTAAGTAGAAACATAGAAAATCGGGTGTTGAAAGACGGTTTTGAAATATGGTCAGGAGTAGGCAGTGAATCACATGGTAGTCAAGGGATCGGTTTGATTATGAATGAAAAGGTAAGACAGCATCTCAAAGACCATGATTTTGTATCTCCAAGATTATTGTAGACTAGAATGAAGGTAGGAATCAGAAGATTATTCATCATAGCGTGGTACGCCCCAGTTGATAGTGATCCAAGAGAAGTCAAAGACGCCTTCTGGCACACTTTAAATGATACAATAAGTACTTGCGATCATGGTGAAAGAATAATTCTGCTAGGAGATATGAACGGATGGGTCGTCCTCCAACGTCAGGATACAGAGACGGAAAGGGTGCTAGGTAATCTTGTGGATTCAAAAAGAAAAAATTATAACGGAGAAAAATTAGTTAACTTATGCTTAGAAAAGGGCCTATTTATTACAAATACTTGGTTTCGACATAAAATGATCCACATGTACACCTGGTGTAAAGGAAATAACCGCAGTATAATTGACTTCGTTATTGCGGATGAAAGACCACGGGAACTAAATAAAGATACAAGAGTCATAAGGTGATCCGAATGAAATATTGATAATTACCTTTTAGTTTCCAAAATAAACTTAGGGCGGGGATGCAGAAAAAAGAAAACGAAACAAACGCGAATCAAGATGGAGAATTTACCGAAACCGGAAGTGCGAATAGATTTTCAGAATAAGATAATCGAACGTATAGATGAGGCAACTTGGGAGGGGCTTAGAATTAATGAAGATGTAGAAGGCGCGTGGACTATGTTACGGGATAACATTGTTAAAACTGCGATTGAAGTACGCGGTACGACGGTAGTAGGAAGAAAATTTGGTGATGCATGGTGGAATGATGAAATTAAGGCAGCCCAAAAAGAAAAGAAAGAAGTGTACGACAGAACGCTAAACATGACAGGTCTTAGCGATGAGGAGAGAAATAGACTTGAAAATGATTACAGACACAAAA
>JAABKJ010010586.1:0-10937 GCA_011634705.1 Andricus grossulariae
TACTACTCTAGCTTCCTGCACGTCCATGCATTTTTTCATGCAAGCTCTCGTGTTCCTATGGCTTCTTATGTCTCTTTATTATCTAAATTATGATAAATATCAAAAATTATCTAGCATATTAATTATACAACTCTAAATGTTTACCCAGGTCAGAAAAAAAATGTTATTGCCTCAAAAATATCGAGGAAATTGAAGTTTTTCCGAATTTTTGTTATTTTCTGTACTGAACTTCAGTGAGCGACCATGAAATAATAATTGTTATTAAGGTCTATACTGCATATTTTATATTATCGTAATATACAACTCTTATGGTTCAGCTGGTCAGAAAAACAGTGAATGATCTGAAAATAACGAGAAAGATACCATTTTTTGTGATTTTACTATGTTTTGATACATTAGCTTTACTCCACGAAAATGAGATAATTTTTATTAAGGTCTCAGGCACTTATAAAATTATAGTATACAACTTTTGCTGCCCACCCGGACCACCAAAAAAATTATTCGGTTGAAAATAACGAGAAAAATATCAACTGGGAGAATTTTTCTATTTTGCTCAAACTTTTAGGAAGTCACTCTGGCACCGAGTAAAAACTTTCAAGTCCTCTCAGAAAGGGAAAGATTGAAATCGATTTTTTTTCGATATGCCCCACTGGTGAATATCTTTTATCGGTTTTATGAAATAAAAATTCCTATTTCTTATTAGCAAACAGAATTTCATTCTTGGAAAAGGAGGGTCAGTGCTTAGAGTTTTAAACAATGGACCAATTTTGGTTCCAATTTACATTGTACGTAAAGTCTTTCCTCAAACTATTCACAACCTTTTCTGTAAAAAGGAAAGTCCTTTTTCGTGTTGGATACGTCAGCAAAGACTAACATGGTGCATTCGAGAATGTAGTAGAAGTCGACTCGTTCGTACTCAATACGAGAAATCCAATCCTCGAGAAACTGCAAATACCGCCTTTCTACCACCTTGTTCTTCAGTTAGAAAAAAAGTTGTTAAGGGAATAGATTCCAACATGTGTACTGAATTTGAATTCAATAGATGCGAATTACCAATTAGAAATTCTGTGTAATTGCAGAAAACTCATTGTAAGAAATAATTTTCACAAATTTTCTCGTAAAGTTAATTATATTAGTATCTTATTAATAATTACTAGTAATTTAAGCTTATTAAAAAAGCACAATATTTAAAATTGAATAGAGATTATTGAATTTGTATCATTTTTAATGCAAGCGTTTAAAATTGAATAATTTCAAATTGAAAGTGTTTAAAATTTAATACCTTCAATTCGGAAGCTTTCAAAATTAAAAAATTTCAGGCTAAAATTTAAAAATTTTTATTATTTCTAATTAAAGGGCTTAAAATTGAATTATATTAATCTGAAAGCTTTCGAATTCAAATAATGTTCAGTTCGAAGTTATTAAAATTTGACAATTTGAAATTAAAACCTAAATTGAATGTTTTAAAGCCAAAGCTTGTGAGATTCTAGAAACTTAAATTTATTAATGTTAAATGAGAAACATTGCGAATGAAAACATTTCTCTTTCGGATTGTGGAAAATTGAACCAAACCGAACTTCACTTAAAACTGAAAAAATGGTTTCAATTATTTTAAGTAAATTTAAATCGCTTACAGATTAAAATTTTTTTAAATCTTGAATTACTGATGTATTAATTTTAAGTTGTTCACGTTTGATATATTTTGATTTTAAACAACAAAATTGTTTGCTTTCAACTTTCAAATCATTTAATTGTTAACACTTCGTTTAGAATTATCATTTATACTTGAAATTATCCAATGATTTATTTGACGTATTACATATTACATTTTACTTATTACATTGAGAATTAAAAATTTTTAAAGTAGTAATATTTCACTGAAAAGTTATGAAATTTGAAACTGACTATATCATCTTGTTGATCAGCTTTCAGCTTCAAACTTTCAACATATAATATAATACAATACAATACAATACAATACAATACAATACAATACAATACAATACAATACAATACAACACAATACAATACAATACAATACAATTTAATACGATACTATATGATACGATATTATACGATACGATTCAATACGATAAAATACTATACGATATGATACGATACAATACAATACAATGGTATACTGTACAAAACAATGCAATTCAATACAATACAATACAATGCAATACAATGCAATACTATATGATACGATATTATACGATACGAATCAATACGATAAAATACTATACAATATGATACAATAAAATACAATACGATACGATACAATACAGTACAATACGATACTATACTATGCAATATAATATGAAACGACATAATAAAATACAATAAAACACGATACTATACGATACTATACGATACGATATGATACGATACGATACAATACAATAAAATACGACACGATATGATACGATACGATATGATACGATACAATACAATACAATACAAAACTATACGTTATTATACGATGGAATACGATACAATACGATACAATACAATACAGTAAAATACAATACGATAGGTACAATACAATACGATACGATACAATACAATACAATAATATACTATACAATACAATGCAATACAAAACAAAACTATATGATACGATATTATACGATACGATTTAATACGATAAAATACTATACGATATTATACAATAAAATACAATACGATACGATACAATACAGTACAGTAAAATACGATACTATACTATGCAATATAATATGACACGACATAATAAAATACAATAAAATACGATACTATACGATACTATACGGTACGATACAATACAATTAAATACAATACGATATGATATGCTACGATACAATAAGATACTATACAATATGATACGATACGATGCGATATGATACGATACAAAACATTACAATAAAATACGATACTTTACGATATGATATGATACAATAAAATACTGTACGATACGATATGATACGATACAATACAATAAAATACGACACGGCACGGTATGATACGATACGATATGATACGATACAATACCATACAATACGAAACTATACGTTATTATACGATACAATACGATACAATACGATACAATATAATACAGTAAAATACAATACGATAGGTAAAATACAATACAAAACAATAAGAATCTATACGATACGATACGATGCGATATGATACGATACGATACAAAACAGTACAATAAAATACGATACGATACGATACAAAACAGTACAATAAAATAAGATACTTTGCGATACGATATGATATGATACAATATAATAAAATACGATACTATACAATACGATACAATACTGTACGATACGATATGATACGATACAATACAATAAAATACGAAACGATACGATATGATATGACACGATACGATATGATAGAATACGATATGATATGATACCATACGATATGATACGATACGATACAATACAATACGAAACTATGCGATATTATACGATACAATACAATGCGATAGGAGACAATGCAATACAATAAAATACTATACGATACGATACGATACAGTAAAATACAATAAAATACAATATGATACAGTACAATACGATACAGTAAAATACAATACAATACAATACAATACTATAAGATGCGATAGAATACAATAAAATACAACACAATACAATTCAATAATATACGATACACATCATTTTAATTAAAATTTCAATTATTTGGTTGTTAGTTAAGTTTTATAGTAGAAAATTTAACTGTTTTGTAGAAAAATTGTCTTTTTAGCATGAAAATACAACAATTTGGTAGAAAATCAAACTGATTGATTAAAAAATATTTTGTTGTTGAAAATTTATTTTTTTGGTTGATAATTCAACTATTTTGGCAGAAAAATTAAATATTTGGTTAAAAATTAAACTATAAATTAAAAATGTTAACTATTTAGTTGAAAAACTAATTATTTTGTTACTAAATCATCTTTTTTAGTCTAAAATTCAAATGATTAGTTGAAATTAAAACTAATTTGTTGAAAATTCATTTTTTTTTGTTTAGAATTTATCTTTTTGATTGAAAATTTAACTATTTGGTTGAAAATTCGTTTTTTTTATAGAAAATTAATCTTTTTGGTTAAAAAATTATCTTTATGGTTGGAGATTCCACTGTTTTGCGAGCTCTTTTGTTAAATGTTGAAATCTTTAGTTGAAAATTCATATTTTGGGTTGACAATTTAACTATTTTGTTGAAAGTTCGTTTTTTTCTTTTGTTGAGAATTAATTTCTTTAGCTGAAAATGTGACTATTCTATTTGAGATTGAAAATTGATGTTTTATAGTTGAAAATTCAACTTCTATTTGATTGAAAATTCAGTTACTATTTGATTAAAAGTTTATGTAATTTGTTGAAAATTCGTCCTTTTTGGTAGAAAATTAAACTTCTTATATAAAAAATTATTTTTTGGTTAAAAATTCCACTATTTTGTTATATATTTCACTTGTTCGTTGAAAATTCATCGCTTTGGTTGAAAAATTTGACTATTTTGTTTAAAATTCTTCTTTTTCTTTGAGAATGAACTTCTTCAACTGAAAATGTAACTATTCTATTTTTGGTTTGAAATTGATGTTTTATTGTTAAAAATTCAACTATTATTTGGTTGAAAATTCATGTATTTTGTGGATAATTCATCTTTTTTGTAGAAAATGAATCTTCGTGGTTAAAAATATCTTTTGGTTGAAAATTCCACTATTATCTTAAATATTGAACTTTTGCTGAAACTTCACCACTTTGGTTGAAAATTTAAATATTTTGTTGAAAATTCGTTTTCTTTTTGTATAGAAAATTAATATACTTGGTTAAAAAATTATCTTTCTGGTTGGAAATTCCACTGTTTTGCGAGCTATTTTCTTAAATGTTGAACTCTTTAGTTGAAAATTCATATTTTTCGTTGACAATTTGACTTCTTTGTCGAAAATTTGTTTTTTTGGTTGAGAATTAATTTCTTTAACTGAAAATGTAACTATTCTATTTTTGATTGAAAACTGATGTTTTAAATTTGAAAATTCAACTTCTATTTGATTGAAAATTTATTTACTTTGTTGAAAATTCGTCGCTTTGGTCGAAAATTAATCTACTTATGCAAAAAATGATCTTTTTGTTTGAAAATTCCACTATTTTGTTAAATATTCCACTTGTTCGTTAAAAATTCATCTCTTTGCTTGAAAAATTTGACTATTTTGTTTAAAATTCTTCTTTCTCTTTGAGAATGAACTGCTTCAACTAAAAATGTAACTATTCTATTTGTAGTTGAAAATTGATGTTTTATAGTTAAAAATTCAACTATTATTTTGCTAATAATTAATCTTTTTTGTAGAAAATTATTCTTCGTGGTTAAAAATATCTTTTGGTTGAAAATTCCACTATTATCTCAAATATTGAACTTTCGTTGAAGCTTCATATCTTTGGTTGAAAATTGAACTATTTTTTTGAAAATTTTTCTTTTTTGATAGAAAATTAATCTCCTTGGTTCAAAAATGATCTTTTTGGTTGAAATTCATTTTGTTGGTTTAAAATTTAACAATTTTGTTGAAAATTCTTTTTTTTTTAGAATTAATTTCCTTAACTAAAAATGTAACTACTCTATTTTTGGTTAAAAATGGATGTTTTATAGTCTTTTTCTATAAAAATTATCTTCTTGGATAAAAATTCGACTATTTTGTTAAAGATATTACTCTTTCGTTGAAAATCCATCTCTTTGGTTGAAACTTCAACTATGTTTTTGAAAATCCTTTTGTTTTTATTGATAACTAATGTAACTAATTCAAAACCCAATGTACCATATTTATTTTTTATATTTTACCAAATTATTCTTCATTAAGATCCTTACAGACAGCCAAATTTGCAAAGCTTCCGAAAACAAGTTTGAATTAAAACACTCTCTGGTCCCATAAAAAGATGCTCTGATAAAAACTCTGTCCAAACGGCAATTACTACAGCTGATACATTTTTTCCGAAACGAGTTTAGGCCACAAGGGACCCATCGACGTTGAGAGGGTTAATTTCCATCTTTATCCTTGTATCTTTATATGCACGTGAAGCGCCGAGAGCCATAAAGGGTTAATTTTTGCACGCCTCCCATGCCTTTCATGTTCCTCTTCCCTTTTTCCTCTTTCCTCTTACCTCTCTCTCTTTTCTCTCCTCTCTCATCTCCATTCTCTCTCAGCACCCTCTCTCTTCTCTCCTCTCTCTCCACTCTCCTGTCTCTCCTCTCTCTCTCTTTTCTCTCCACCCTCATCTTGATTCTCTCTCATCACCCCTCTCTCTTCTCTCCTCTCTCTCCACTCTCCTCTCTCTCTCATTTGATTCGATTGCACTTTTCGTTCTTAGGGAGCGTCCACATATTAGGTGACACTCTACATAGGGGGAGGTCTGCTCTAACGTTGCAAAGTATCTCATAGGATAAGGGTCGCGAAGGTTCTGCAACACGTGACACTTTTCTGATCAAAAAATAAAATTTAAATGTCGATACATTATAGTATATTATACGCCGAGGTGCATAATGAGGGACTTTACGCGACGAGTGGCAATGCTCGCAGGACGATCGAAGCTGAGGCGAGATAAGTCATGCCTGCGAGCATTGTAAGCGAGTCGCGTGAAGACCCGAATTGTGCGCATTGGCGCATATACTATTTTATGTGAGGACGCTGCATTTACAAGTTTTGTTGCAACAGCGTAGAGTATCGTAATGTACAACATTACGATACTCTACGCTGTCGCATAAAAATGCGTTAATGCACCGGAGTCATAAAAAGACTATTAGAGGCCTCGGAATCCCTACAGTGTAGGGATATTTTGAAAGAAATGTGATTAAATCATAATTTTGATTAATGGTTAATATTAGCATTAATTTTTATTACTGTTGATTAATTTCTAAAATATTAGAACAGTACAAATTAGAAATTGCTATATTTACTATAAAAGTAATATGTTAGATACATTTTTTGGGTTTCTTTTGGGGGAACATGTGGAACTGTTTGTGTCTCCTCCGAATGAGATGTTCCAAATTGATCAAAATTAAAAATGCAAATTGATTTTTCAAGTGAAAAAGATAAAAAATCTAGTAAAAATAATTGAAATTTCTAGCCAAAAGACAAATTTTTTAGAAGATAATTAAATTTTCAAGAAAGTAGTTTATTTTCAACCAAGTGATGACTTTTCCATTATTCATGACTTTAATATTTAATAACTTTATGATGAGTAATGACTTTAATAATAATATTTTATAATGACGTTTCTACCATAAAGATGAATTTTCAACCTAAAAATATGATTTTTCAACAAAAAAGTTACTTTTATACCAAATAGTTACATCTTCATAAAAATAGTTTAATTTTTAACCAGAAAATATTAATTTTAAACAAAAACATTAATTTTTAGGCCAGTAAAACGAATTTTCTACAAAACAGTTGAATTTTTGGTCCGAAAATATGAATTTTCAACTAAAACTATATATCTTGAACAAAAAAAAAAATAATAATAATTTTGTGAAAAGTAGATTCACTTTAAACCAAGCAGTTGAATTCGACAAAAGAACGTGAATTTTCGACCAAATAGTTCAATTTTCAAATAGAAATGATTAATTTTCAATTAAAAATGTAAAATATCAATCAGAAATAGAATAGTTACATTTTCAGTTAAAAAATTAATTCTCAAACAAAATAAACATTTTCATTAAAATAGTTAAATTTTAAAACACAGAGATGATTTTAAAAGAAGTTAATTTTCAAGCCAGAAAGTTGAATTTTTGACCCGAAAAATATGAATTTTCAACTAAAACTATGAATAAAAAAAATGAGTATTGTAAAAAGTAGATTCACGTCAAACTAAGTAGTTCATTTCTCAATATGAAAATACGAATTTGCAAGTAAATAGTTGAATCCATAACGAAAATATATGAATTAATATCCAAACAGTTACACTTTTAACAAAAAATGATGAATTTTCAAACAAGAAGATTAATTTTCTACCAATAAAGTCGAATTTTCAAGAAAATACATGAATTTTCAACCAAATAATTCAGTTTTCAACTAGAAAAGATTAATTTTCAATAAAAAATATCAAATTTGAAACAAAAATGGAATCGTTACACTTTTAAGTTACAAAATAATTTCTCATCCAAAATAAACGAATTTTCAACAAAATAGTTCAATTTTCAACCAAAGAGATGAATTTTTAACTAAAATGATGAATCTTAAAAAAAAGAATTTAAAAAAGTTCAAAATTCAACCCAAAATATGATTTTTTTAATTAAGAAGATTAATTTTATAAAAATGAAATAGTTATTTTTTCAACGAAAGAGATTATTTTTGACAAAAAAAGTTAATTTTTAGGCCAAAAAGATTAATTTTCTACAAAACAGTTCAATTTTAGATCCGAAAATATGAATCTTCAACCAAAACTATGAATCTAACCAAAAAAGATGAATTTTCAACTAAATAGTTTAATTCTCAACCAGAATAAATCAATTTTTAACCAAAATTAAAATAGATATATTTTTAGTTGTAAAAATAATTCTCAACCAAAATAAACTAATTTTTAATAAAATAGCTGCATTTTCGACAAACTAATTAAATTTTCGCCTTTTCCATGACATCTCAAGTAGTTAAATTTTCCATCAAAAAGATGAATTTTCAACAGAGAAGATTAATTTTCTACCAAAAAAGATAAATTCTCAACAATGCACATACATTTTTTATCAAATAATTCAATTTTCAACCAAGAAGAATAATTGTCTACTAAAAAGATGCATTTTTAACAACAAATGTAATAGTTGATATTTCAACAAAAAATGAATTTAATTTGAAATAAAAAACAGATGGCTTTTACCAACAAACATGAATTTTCAAATAAACAGCATTTCTAACACAAAAAATTGATTTTCTACCAAAAAAGGCAAGTTTTCATTCAAATAGTTAAATTTTCTACCAAATTGTTGAATTTTCGAGCTGAAAATACGAATTTTCTACAAAACAGTTGAATATTCATATTCATATTATATTCCAGGAAGCAATTCAAGTTTTAACCAAGGCGTGGAATTTTTAACGAAAAATGTAATAGTTTGTATTTCAGCAAAGAGGGAATCTAATTAAAAATATTTTAAAAAAAACAGTTGCATTTAACCAATAAAAATGAATTTTAAACCAAATTCTTGAATCCTGAAATGTAACAGATTAATTTTCATCCAAAAAGTTTCAGTTTTTACCAAAAAATTGGATTTTCTACCAAGAAAGGCGAATTTTCAACCAAAAAAGTACATTTTCTAACACATTTTTGAATTTTCGAGCCGAAAATATGAAGATTCATCCAAAAAGTTAATTTTAAACCAATCAGTTGAATTTCCAATAATATAGTTAAATTATGAGTTAAAAGAATGAATATTAAAAAAAAACGAATTTTTAACTAAAATTATGAATCTTGAACCAAGTAATTAACTTTTAAGATATTAGTTAAACGTTCAACCAAGAAGTTGAGTTTTCTACGAAGGAAGGCGAATTTTTAACAAAATAAATAAATTTTTAGCCAAGTAATTAAATTTTCTACAAACTTATTCAATTTCCGAGCCAAAAATAAGAGTTTTCTACAAAACAGTTAATTTTCAACAAAAAAGTTATTATTTAACCCGAAGTTGAATTTTCGAAAAAAAGTTCCTTTTCATTCAAGAGAGATGAATTTATAAACGAGAAAGATAATTTTTTACCATAAAAGATAAATTTTAAATCCAAAACGACCAATTTTCAACAAAGGTGTTGAATTTTCGACCGAAAAAGATGAATTTAACAAAATACTTAAATTTCCAACAAAATAATGAAACTTTCACAAAATATATGCATTTTTTCCAAATAGATGATTTTTTAACATACAAAGATGATTTTTCACCAAAACACATGAATTTTGAGCAAAGTAGTTAAATTTTCAGCTAAAAAAGATAAGTTTCCAATAAAAAATGGAACAATTAAATTTGCAGTTAAAGAAACTAATTTTCAACTAAAAAAAAAGGAATTGCCTAATAAATGAATTCAACGAAAAAACACGAATTTATAAAAAATAAGATTAATTTTCTACCCAAGTAGACGAATTTTTAACAAAATAGTTAAGTTTTCAAGCTAAAAAAGTCAAATTTTTTTAGAAAAAAGTTAACTCTTAAACCGTAAAGAAGAAATTAATTAACAAGAACAAAATAGTTGAATTCTCAAACAAAAGGATCATTGATGAATTTTCATCAATCAAGAGTAATTTTCCATCCAAATAGATGAATAACTACATTTTCAGATAAATTAATTTATTTTCAAAATACAAAAAAAGTTAATCTTCCACAAAAAAGATGATTTTAAACTAAATAGTTTGATTTTAAAGTAAAAAGGGTCAATCTTCAAACAAGAAGAAAAGATTCTTCACAAGGTAGTTCAACTTTAAACCAATTAGTTGATTTTTCAAACAAAAAAAAAGGAATTCTCAAGAAAATGTTTAAAAACTGTTATTTAAAAAAAAAATTTAATTTCAAATCAAAAACAGTTGAATTCAATCAAAAAGATGCATTTTCAACCAAGAAGATTCATTTTCTAAAAAAAAAAGAAAAGAATTTTGTACCAGAAAATATTAATTTTTAATTTAAAATATAAATTTTCAACCAAAAATAGAATAGCTATTATATTTTCAGTGAACAAAATTAATTTTCAACAAGAAAAAAATTAATTTTTAGCAAAATAGATAAATTTTCAGCCAGAGAGATGAATTTTCGACCAAAATAATAAATCTTTAAACAGAACAAAAAATACTTTTAAGAAAAGAGTTTCACATTCAACCAAAAATTTATTTCCTAACCAAGAAGATTAATTGCCTACAAAAAAATGAATTAACACAACATACATGAATTTTCAACCAAGTACTTAAATCTTCAACCAAAAAAGATTCATT
>JAABKJ010010587.1:0-10937 GCA_011634705.1 Andricus grossulariae
CATACGTGCCATAAAGCCTCGGTGAACAGAGATAATGCTGGCATCGTAGCAGTCTAGCAAGTCATCCTTGAGTTGATACGTCCACTCAATGTGGAGGTCTCGCAGGTTCGTCGTGGTGTTTCCATTTACATTATTTTCAGCACCGTGAACTTTAGGATGATCGGCGTTGTTCACCGACCCATTCTCGGGTGCTCTGCGCGTTCGATCGTTTTGAACCGCATCAACAACTTTTTGGTGTTTGGTGGTGCCAGTGTTGTTCCCATGAGCAGCTGGGGAAAGGGTTGGTCCATTCTTGTAGAGCCCCGCGTGCAACGATAAGGCTGCCTACTCTGGGAGATCGCCCCGTATCCCTGTGTCTCCGTTTAGGACACCTCACCCAGGTGCCATTCAGCTTTCGGCACGGTTTCCACGCCTCCGCTTAGGGGTTATTCCTTGAATTTTACAAAATTCTCTTAGAATTAATTTTAAAAAAATTAAAGAATCAAATTTTAAATTATCTTTGACATTTTTTAGAAATTTTTGACTATAGTTTTTAAATGGTATGAATGTTTCCTGAAACTTTGAAATTTTTTTGTAAAATTACAAAACAAAATTTGGAAAATCTACCTGATTCTTTTCTGTCAATTATGAAAATCTTTTGGATTCTTTCAAAATATTTGTCAACACAGACATAAAATTAATTTTGTAAAATAAAAAATTATTCACAATTTTCACACAAATCTTAAGAAATATTTTGTATTCCTTTGAAACCTTACTCTTCTTTGTAACTTTTCAAAATCTTGTTAAATATTCTCTCCAAATTAATTTTTCAAATTTCAAATTATTTTCGATATTTTGTAAAAACTACATATTTTTTGTAATTATTTGAATTTTTTCTCAAATTTTGTAACCTTGAAAAATTGAAATCTTTGCTTTAAAGTCCTCGACATACTTTTTCGAAATTTTAGGAAATCATGTGAAATGTTTCAAAATATTTTAAAATATTTTCTTAAAATGAAATAATCAAAATAAAAAATCAATTTATATATTCGGAAAACTTTAAGAAACTATTTAAAATTTTATTTCCAAATCTTGACAAATCTACATTTTGTTTAAAATGTCTTGAAATAATTCAGTTTTTTACACATTTTTTTCAATTCTGAAAAAATTAAAAAATTGTTCTAAAATATTTCAGATTTTTTTCGACATATTTTAAAATTTTCGGAGCTTAAAATTAATGATTTAAAATAAAAACGAGAATAAAATCAAAATCAGTTTTAATTGTTCCAGAAATTTTATTGCCGGCTTCGGTATTTTTTTACTGGTACCGACAATGTGTCCTCTTCTTAAATTAAGATATTCTAAGTTCTTGTCCATAATTTTATTTTTGTCATCTCTCTCAAAGTGTGAATAATTTTGCAAATTATCGTGCGATTGCAAAGTGTTAAGAACAAATTTATTTCTCAATATTAACAAATATTTACAAATAATATGTTCTCTTTTATCAATAATTATTAGAAGCGTTCAGAAGCAAATTATATCATCAAATAAAATTACTTTGAAATTTTAATTTAAACAATTTATTTTTAATTTTTAAAATTTGGTCAGAAAATTAAGAATATAATTTTTGCCTTTATTATTAAAGAATCAATTACAATTTAAATTTTCTCTTTAGTATTTCAGTATACTACCTACTTTTTTTTATATAGGATAGGAAAAACTTTTCTTGTAGTAAAAGTGGTAAAGGTTGAAAAACTAAATTTTTTCATATGAAAAAATGGTTAGAAATTAATATTTTGTCTTTATTTAAATAAATTGAGTAGTCAATTTTAATTTAAAAATATTTAAATGAAAAAGAAAATGGAAAAAAATTCCAGCAGGAATCGAGCCCGGACTTTCCTGTTACAAACTCGGAGTCAAAGAAAATTCCGAAGTGTGTAGGTTCCCCTGTGAGTAAATTGAAACTGTAAATTGAGTTTACAGCCTAAAATTGATTTGAATTGAATCCTTAAACTGTATTTGTTGAAATAATGTTTTCAGAATCGCTCCGGACACAGCTTCAAGGCCTATTGTTAGTTATAATGACTTGGACCAGCTAGACATGGACATGTTCTAAATTTTAATAATTCCGCTAAAGTATTGTTAGAGCTCAGAAAGAGTGGGCGAGAGATCTGGGCTCTATATCAAAAGCTGGTACAAAATTAGCACTATTTTCTTAAGTTCTCGTATTTTCTTATGTTTCGTCAGATTCTAAATTTCTGATATATGCTCAGTGACTAATCAAAAGATATTTAAAAGAGAATTGCGTTTTATATGAATTTTATCCAAGCGAGACGTTAATATGAGAATCGTACGACGTTGTACATAAAAGAGACTAAGCAGCCGGTTAATTTAAAAGGGGAACAAATAAACGTGCTTATTGCTAATCAGTCGTTTTTTATTTTCCTATTCCACTGGTATCCCTGTCCGGTTGGTCTGATGTCTGTTGTACAAAGGATAACCAGTTTTCATGTTGTATTTTCATTTTCATTTTCAGTGCAGCTTCGATTTCGTGCTGGAAATTCGAAAAATCAACACAGCCTCCGATCCAATTTCTTTCTTTCGTTATTATTCTAGATTTTAGTCAGGGGATGACATAATTTTACTGAACAAGAAAAATTTCAATGTTGAAAAATACCCAAAATATAATTACCCAAATAGAAAATTGATTGAATCATAAAATTCTCGACAGAAAATTGCCGAATTATAAAATATCCGAACTAGAAAATTCCCCAATTATGAAAATCCCGAATTTAAAAAATTAACCATTTTTTTTATAAATTTTGTTGATTAAAAATACAATAATCAAATATTTTTATGCACAAAAAAATATTTGTAATGTTTAATATGTCTAAAATATTGTTTGAATTTAAAATAACTATAATTGCAAAAAATTGTCATCCATAAATATATTTTTTTTAATTATTGTTATTTTAAATTCAAACAATAATTTTAGAAACTTCAAACATTAAAAATATTTCTTTTATTTAAAAATATATGATTATTTTATTTTTAATAAATGAATAATATTTATAAACAAAATTTTAATTGTATAAATTCGAGAATTTTCTAGTTCGGATATTTTATAGGGACGACTGAAAAATCCCGAAAAATAAAATTCTCGAATAATAAAATTCCCGAATAATAAAATTCCCGAATTTGAAAATATTTATAAAAAAATGTCATTGCTTAAATTCGGGAATTTTGTAGTTCAGATATTTTATAATTCGGCAATTTTCTGTCGGGAATTTACAAATTCGGTAATATTGTAAACTATTTGAGAATTTTATTATTTGGGCGATTTATATTTCGGGATTTTTCAGTCGTCCCAAATATTCTAACAAATACAAAGTATCAAATTCTTTTTTATTTGTTCAGGATTTTAAAAAATCCGAGGAAATATCTATAATTGTCTAATTTCGGGATTCTAAATTTTCATTATTTTAATAATAACGGTAATTTGAAATTCCTGAAATTTTCTATATTTTCGTAAACTTCACTTTAGAAATGTTTCAAGTTTATTCCTAAACTATATTTCTAAAATTTTAAGTCTTTCCAAATTGAAGAAATCACCTTAAAATCTTCCAGATTCTTTTTTGTAAATTTTGTAAACCTTTTGAAATGTTAAAAAATTTTTTGAAGTTTTCATAAAAATAATTTTTTACGCCGGATAATTTCAAATTTGTTAATAAACTTTTTCGGTAGTTTTATTTTTTTGTTTTGTTTAAGAGTTTAAGATTTCTTTATTATTAATGTTATTTTTAGTGTATTATTATTAATTTGTATTTTAGAAGTTAAATGATTTGAGATTCAAAACCTTTTAATTTTGAAATCTCGAAAAATAAAATTCCCGAAAAAAATATTCGAAGTACAAAATTCTCGAAATTATAAAATTTCTGAATTTTACAATGAATTAATTGTTTTTTAATTAATAAAAATAGAAAATAATGTAATATTTTGATCGATACATTTTGTTAAAAATGTTTAATGTATTTTTTAAAGTTATTTTTTGCACTAAAAAAAATTTCATAATGTATTTTTAATAAATAAATAATATTTAATATTCAATGAAAAAGAATTTTTTTAATTGATTAAGTTCGGAAATTTTCTAGTATCGAATATTTTATTATTCACCAATTTTCTGTCGGTAAATATTCTATTTTGGGAATTTTCAAATTCGGTAATATTATATATAATATTTTGATCGATGAAATTTTGTTTACATTTCCATTTGTTTTTAATTATTGTTTATGTTTGAAATAAAAATGCTGTGCACATTTAAAAAAAAATTAATCGAGAAGCATTTTTGTTTTGTTTGAACTATTATTATTATTATTTTAAGTTCAAAAGATAATTTCGAAAAAATACATTGAACATTTAGGAACAAAATTTCATCGAACAAAATATTTCATTATTGTTTTTTTAACAAATAAATAATATTTATTTTCAACAGATTTTTTTATTGTTTAAATTGGGAAATTTTACAGTGTCTAATATCTCATCGTTCAGCAATTTTATCTTTCGTGAATTTTCAAATTCGTTAATATTACATGTAATATTTTGATCGATAAACTTTTTTAAAATGTTCAATGTATTTTTTAAAATTGTTATTTGCATTCGAAATAAAAATAATTTAAAAAATAATAATTTGCACAATTTCAACAACAAAAAATTTCGTCGAGAACATTTTTGTTAATTATTGTTATTTAAAATTCAAACAATAGTTTTGATCAAATGCATTGAAAATTCAAAAACAAAATTTCATCGATCAAAATATTTCATTATTGTATTTTTAATAAATAAATAATATTGATTAAAAACCAATACTTTTAATTTTTTAAATTCAGGAATTTTATAGTTTCAGATATTTTACAACTCAGCAAATATTCTATTCCAGGGATTTTCAAATTCGTTCATATTATATATAATATTTTGATTATTGAAATTTTTAAAAAATTTGTATTGAATTTTTTGAAATTTATTATTTGGATTTGAAATAAAAGTAATTCAAAAGATACTGTGCACATTTTCAAAACAGAATTTTCATCAAAAAGTATTTTTTTAAAATTATTGTTATTTTAAATTCAAAAAATAATGTTGATAACATACATTTAACATTTTGAAAAGAATTCATCGCTCAAAATACTCCATTATTGTAGTGTTAATAAAAAAACCATATTTATTATTAAAAAAACAGTTATTTAAAGTGTTTGAATTCAGGAATTTTACAGTGGCGGATATTTTTCAATTCAGCCATTTTCTGATGGTAATTTTCAAATTCGGTAGTATTTGATGTAATATTTTGACGAATGAAATTTTTTTTCAAATGTTTAATGTATTTTTTTAAATTTATTGTTTGCATTTGAAATAAAAATGATTTCAAAAATACTATGCACATTAGAAAAATGTATTTAATCGAGAAGTATTTTTTTTTATCATTTTAATTTTAAGATTAAACAATAATTCTGAAAAAATACATTGAAAAAATTCAAACAATTATTTTTACAAAATACACTGAACTCTTGAAAACAAAATTTCATCGATCAAAATATTTTATTATTTCATTTTTAACAAATAAAGAATGTTTAAAAAAAATCTTTTAATTGTTTAAATTCGGAAATTTTACAGTGTCGGATATTTTGTATTGTTTAAATTCAAACAACAGTGTGAAAAAAGATAAAATTGATTAATTTGTTCGATATTGATCAAGTAATTAATAAAATTAAATGTTAAAAATATTTAATTATTGTATTTTTAACAATTAAAGGAATTTTTTTTTAAAATCTTTGAATTGTTTAAATTCGGAAATTTGACAGTTTCGAATATTTTATATTTTTTACATTTAAACAACAATTTAAAAAAAGATCAAATTGATTAATTTATTTATTATTGATTAACTAATTAATAAAATTGAACGGTGAAAAATAATTTTCTTGAATCAAAATATTTCATTACTCTATTTTTAATAAATACATAATATTGATTAAAAAGAATTTTTTTAATTGTTTAAATTCGGGAAGAAAATTGATTAAAATTTGAAAATTGGTTTAACAAAAGTTAATTTATGAAAACAAATGCATATACTTTTTTCAATTGAAGACGTTTCAACTCAATGGACAAAACTTAACTTTAATCTATTCATATAAATTTAAAAAAAAAATAAAATCGTTAAACCGACATTTGATATTCCTTTTATCTTGAATTTCTTTATTTTCCTTGCTTAAAACTTGAAACATTATTTTAAACTTTCAAATTCCGAAACAAATTTTTTTGTAAAAAATTATAATTACTCGTACAATTTTGTAAAAGTATCTGAATTCGAGGGAAAAAATTTATGTTCGACTGAAAAATAAAATTCCCGACACTGTAAAATTTCCTAATTAGAAAATTCACGAATAATAAAATTCCCGAACACTTTATGATATTACCCAATTGGAAAATTCCTCACAGAAAATTTCCGAATTATAAAATATCCTAACTAGAAAATTCCCGAATTATAAAACTCCCGAATTTGAACAAATGAAATTTTGTTCTACAAATATTATTCATTTATTAAAAATACAATAATCAGTCAATAAAAATTATCTTTGATTTCAATTATTATTATTTTTAATTCAAACAATTTTTGAAACTTTACACATTAAAAATAATTTTTTTCATAGTGATATTTGATTATTGTATTTTTAATAAATAAATAATGTTTGTAAAGAAATTTTTTAATTTTAATTTTATTATTCGGAAATGTTCAAATTCGGTAATATTATAAACTGTTCCGGAATTTTATTATTCGCTTATTTTATATTTCAGGAATTTTATTATTCAGAAATTTTATTATTCGGGAATTTTCCAATTCTGGAATTTCACAGTGTAGGGAATTTTACTTTTCGGGATTTTTCAGTCGTCCCTATATTACTGAATTGGAAAATTCCCGACTGTTTATAATATTACCAAATTTGAAAATTCCCGACAGAAAATTGCCAAATTATAAAATATACAAACTATAAAATTCCCGGATTATAAAATTCCCAAATTTAAACAATTAAAAAAATTTCTGTCATAAATATTATTCATTAAAAATACAATAATCAAATATTTTTATTAAAAGAATCATTTTTAATGTTTAAAGTTTCCAAAATTTTTGTTTAAATTTAAAATAATAATTGAAAGAAATATATTTCTGGATGATAATTTTTTTAAATTATTCTTATATAAATTCAAACAATATTTTAGAAACTTTAATCATTAAAAAGTATTTTTTTAATACAAATATTTGATTATTGTATTTTTAATAAATAAATAATATTTATAGAAAAAAATTGAATTGGTTAAATTCGGGAATTTTACTGTCCGGGAATTTTCAGTCGTCTCAAAATGTAATCCAGAATATATTTCCTAGTTTAACTATTCCCAATTCGTCGAAAATTCCTAATTTGTTTGCAGAACCTAATTTTCTTAATTTTTTAAATTTACAGAGGAGGTGGTGACTTCAGGCCAGTCATTCACTACAGAGATCTCGACGCGCCCCGAGAACCAGACGAGTTTCTGTAATCGATTTCCCTTCTGGGAGCTTTACCCGAAGAATAGACTTGTATTTTATGTTTGTTGCATATTATAATTACAAAAAAAAAATATTCCGAACACAAGAACATATTCGTAACTACGCTTTCTCTTCTATCTGCTCAGTAGTTGGCCACTTACTAGGTAGTTGGTCACGATTATGAACTTGAATTTGGAATGGAAGAAGCTTTTTTACACTGGTGTGTGAATCCGATTTTGTATAAACGGAACAATTTCATATTTCTCTTTGACAAGAAAATAGTTCGCGACTTTTCACTTATATTAGATTCGTGACATGTAAATGTAATCTTACCATAGTTATAATGTAGAATTTTCGGCATTTTTTTGGCTCCTTCAATTTTTCTAAAATAGAAATCTACTTGACCTCGAAAAGGAACCAGAAGGAAACTTGAGAGATGCCTTTGAATTGTTTTCTTCTTAAGTAAAAACGGCTGTATGAAAACATTATTAAAATATTTTTTGAAACAACCTTTTCAAATGTCCATATTTTTGGACCATTTAATTCCATTGTTATAAAAAATATTATTTCACATTGGAAATGTAATTATGTGTAGATCTCTATTGTAAAAGACATGAATTGTATCAGTTGTGGCTTAAAATCAAATAAAATGCTGGAAAATATAAGAAAATGGGTTTCCTTGAAGAAATAACAAATCCTTTAATCAATAATAATTTTTTATTAATAAGTAAATTAATTTCATTAATTTCATATATAATAATTCATATACAATATACATATATTACTTGCGCTTCTCTATTTAAAATACTGTGTGTATTGTACAAAGTCTTCAGTGACATTGGCAATACAATTCATTTTTTTTTCTATTATTTTTTTTTCATGCATTTTTATAAAAATATCTAAGACGTCCGATCTCTGCAATGTTGCTCGTCGGTTCCGTCACCACAGTCATCAATTCCGTTGCACTTCATATTCTTTGTGATGCACCTGCCGTTCCTGTTGAAAAAAATAATTATTTTTTAGAAAGTAAATCGTTAAAAATATGTAATTTCCTTTTAAAAAAAAGTTACCGGACGCAACAGGGTGGATCGAAAGATACAAATTTTGGAATATTTAAATGTTACGGATTTTTTATTGGAAATTATATAGGAAAAAATGTGTTTCATGCAGCCCTGAAAATAAAGTAGAGAATTTAATTTTTATTGAAAATTTCGAAATAATGATATTTCGAAACAACCATTTTTTCCAATTAATTTTAGTTACGGTATTAACCCAATTTTGAAATTTCCTGATATTTCGCCGACCAAGTTTTCATTGTTCATGTTTTGATCATTGTTTTGAAAAAAAAGGATAATTAAATTTTGAATTAAAACAATAATTTCCCACAAAAAAAAAGAAGAAATTTTCAGTCAAAGAGAATCTTAAAAAAAATGAATTCTCAACAAAAAGTGTAGTATAGTTAATATTTCCAAAGAGAAATATTTTAATTTTCAATCAAAAATAGATGAATTCAACCAAAAAATATAAATAGACCAATTTTCAACAAAATAAATGAATTTTCAACTAAAAAAGATAAATTTTCAATGAAAAATGGAATAGTCCAATTTTCAGTTGAAATAATTAATTTTCAATTAAAAAAAAAACAACTTTCAACTAAAATGATAACTCTTCAATCAATAAATTCATTTTTAACCAAATAGTTGTTTTTTCAACAAAAAAGACGAATTTTTTAAAAAAGAATTTAAAACAAGATACATCAAGTTTCAACTAAAAAAGATCAATTTAAGGTTAAAACAATAGTATTAAACCAAAAAAACTATTTTAAACCACAGAGATGAATTTTCAACCAATAAGATTAATTTTATACCAAATAATACGATTTTTCAAAAAAATATATGACTTCAACAGAAGAGTTGAATTCAAACAGATGAATTTTAAACCAAGAATAGAAAAATTAAAATTTCAGTTAAAGCAATTATTTTTCACCAAAACAAAGGAATCTTCAACAAAAAAATTAATTCTCAACAGAAAGTGTGATAGCTAATGTTTTCACCCTAAAATATTTTTATTTTCAATCACAAAAAGTTGAATTCAACCGAAAAATAAATGTTTAACGAATTACTTTCAAAACAAAAACGAGGAATTTTTGACGAAGATAGATTTTTCAATCAATAAAGAAATTTTTTTTTTCAAAATGTTGAATTTTCGAGCCAAAAAGACGAACTTTCTACAAAACAGTTGATTTTTGAAGACCAAAATACGAACTTTTAACAAAAAAAGTTAGTTTTCAACAAACTTGTTGAATTTTAAAACAAAAGAATTAATTTTTCACTAAAATTATGAATCTTCAACTAAAAAAGGTACATTTCTAACACAAAGTAGAATAGCTGAATTTTTAAGCAGAGAAATGAATTCTAAACCAGAAAGGTGAAGTTTTAACTAATAAGATTACTTTTCTACCAAAAAGACAAATTTCCAAGCAAATGAAATTAATTTTTAACAAAATAGTTAAATTTTCAACTGAAAAGATGAATTTTTAAACAAGATTAAATTTCTACCATAAAAATACGAATTTTCAACCAGAAAAAGGGGCATTTTCAATTAAAAAATATAAATTTTCAATCAAAAATCAAATAGTTCAATTTTCAATTCGAAAATTCAAGAAAAAAATAATAATTTTCAGCATAATGGTTAAATTTTCAACCAAAGAAATGAATTTTCATACAAAAAAGATTTCACATTCAATAAGAAAAAAATGGATCCAAAATCTTAAATTTCCATGCCAAAAGGACATATTTTCTACGAAACAGTAGAATTTTCAAACCGAAAATATGAATTGTCAAGAAAAAAGTTAATTTTCAACCAAATATGTAGTAGTTGAATTTCGAAAATTTCAGAAAAAAGTTGTTCATACTTTTAGTACCTAATGATTTTTTTAAAAGCAGTAAGACCACCAATTGGTGCTCTTACCCTATTTCTATTATATGGAACTTTGATTATAATATTATCATAAAAAACTGAAATATATCAATTTAATGAAAAAATTACTATTTTGTTGAAGATTGTTAATTTTCGTTGAAAATTGGACAATTTTGTTGAAAATTTAACAATTTTGTTGAAAATTTAACAATTTTGTTGAAAATTTAACAATTTTGTTGAAAATTCATCTTTTCGATTGAAGATTCATAATTTTCGTTGAAAATTTATCACGTCTTTTTTGGTAGAAAATAATTCTTTGGTGAAAATTGATATTTTTTGGTTGAAAATGCGACTATTTGATGGAAAATTCATCATTTTATTTGAAAATTAATGTCTTAGTTTGAAAATTGAACAGTTTTGTTGAAAATTTAACAATTTTGTTCAAAATTCATTTTTTCGGTTG
>JAABKJ010010588.1:0-10936 GCA_011634705.1 Andricus grossulariae
CCTGCCGAACGCTCCAAGGGAGATAGAGTCAATTGTCCAAAACGAGAAGTGCGAAATTTTCTGGAACTACGATTTTCGGACAGCAGTCTCCGTTGCACATCGAGGCCTGGCATTCTTCTCCAAGACTTCAAGAAACGAACTATATTCGTGATCGAATTCTCGGCTCATTGCAAATACAACATCACTGCCAAGGAGAGAGAAAAGGAGGAAAGGTATCAAGACCTTAAAAGGGAGCTGCAACGACTGTACCCAAAATATTCGGTACATGTAATTGTCCTTGTGATAGATGCTCTCGGAGGTACGAAGCTATCACTGGTTAAAACCTTGAAGCCATAGCCGCGTGCCAAAAATATGCTACGGCACTTGCGAGATGGATGCAGAAAGCTATCATCCTTGGGTCGCGTTGTGTCCTCAAAACACACGTGGGTTTCGCCGGCTTGTCGTTGTGATTTCGCCGTGTCCTGTGACCACCCATCTCACGGTTGTGAGACGTGGCCATGAGTGGGATTTACCGCGGTCCTGCTGGGAGCCTCTGCCATTTTTTAGATGGCAGTTGCTCCCAGTGGGACACTGGGGTTGTTGTTAACCTTATTCATTCGGTTATATATATTCGGTTCGGTTTTGGTTCCTTGGGAATCAAAAAAGAATTTGTCTGACCCATCTCGTCTCTTCCAAGACCATCAGGTTACTGTCATCCACTCGCCCGAACCAGAGGAGGTTGAGGATTTTGAAGAGAAGTCTACGAAGTCCTGCATCCACTGAAAGAAATTTCAAAGAAAATAAATAGCTTCAAGGGGCTGTACAGTATTCGCATGACAACTAAGGAGATATCACCACCGTAAAGGTGAAAAAACTATCAAAAGGCATGAAGAACCATTACTCTCCAGGACCAGATGGTATCAAGACCTTCTGATGAAAGAAGTTTCCTTCTACCCACCAGCATCTGGAAAACATCGTGTGATCGCTAACGGTGTCACCTTTCAGAAGGGTGTGTTTCAGGGCGACATCATGAGCCCTCTTCTCTTTCGCCTCATATTATTGCCACTATCTCTCGCACTTCGCCATTCCGAAGGGTACCTCTGCGGTAAACCTGGAAATCGAAAGCAACAGGTAACTCGTATATTTCACATGGATGATCTTAAGATGTACGCTGAAAATAAAAACAAATTACATCTAGATATAGAGATTGCCAATGATAACACGCAAGAGATTGGAATGGATTTCGGGTAAGAGAAATGTGCCAAGGTTTATTTGAAGAAAGAAAAACTTAGTGGCTGCCCCGAAGACACTGAGCTCGTCGACAGAAGCTCTATACGACACTTTGGAGTTCGAGAGACCTATACATACCTGGGCGTGCCACAGAGCCGCATTCAGGACGTGACATCTATGAAGGATACCCTTCGATGCAGGTACAAACGTCTCATCCGACGGATATGGTTTTCCGAACTGTCGGCGAGGAACAAAGTATCGGCGACGAACATGCTCGCCGTCCCAGTAGTACTCTATTTATTTGGAGTGGTTCCATGGACGAAGGACGAGCTCAGATCCTGCGATATCGGGTGCCGAAAGGTTATGCACATGAACAAAAGCATGCATATGAAGTCTTCTGCTCCTCGACTTCATATCTCACGTCGTCAGGGTTGTCGCGGTATACTGAATCTTGAATGTCTTAACAACAGGATTATTCTAGGTGCAGCACATATAGTCGCAAATGAACAAAACCCTCTTCTTAAAATGGTCAGAAAACACGAAGACGTGGGCAAAGGAGTTTTTCAGTACAAAGCAGTGTAGGAGGCTGCTGAAACACTCAGCCTTGACTTCAATATCAGGCAGAGAAAAATGCATCAAATCTTATTCATCGCGAGTGCTCACTCCTGAAGGCCTGGATTAAAAAAGCAGAGGAGACAAACTGCCACGAACAGCAACTCGACAAGAGAACGCACGGCATCTTCCACAGAAATGTGAAGGATCAGTCGATATGGTATGAGCTAACGTTTGCTTGCCTTAAATCACCTGGATTCAAGTCGGGCATGAAGGGTTTCATTTTGGCATGTCAAGACGGTTTCCACTCTAGCATACCGTCACCGCATTTTGAGCCAAGACATTTCCGATAATAGCTGCAGAGCGTGCCATGCACACCCCGAGCATCTAGGACACATACTATCTAGTCGTCCAACTCATGCGGGAACGACCTACATCCAAAGGCACAATGCGGCACTAAGAGTGCTTTATTGACATCTCTGTCACTCTTACGGCATTTTCCCAGATACCGCTTCGCTAAACGTTCCTAAGGAAATAGAGTCAATTGTCGAAAATGAGAAGTGCTGCATACACTGGAACTTCATATTCTCAATAATTGTTTTTGTTGTGCACTCAAAGCCTGACATAGATCTTCTTGCCTTCGAGAAACGAACCATGTTTGTTATCGAATTTTCGGCACCAGCTGACAAAAACGTCATAGTCAAGGAGAAAGGAAAGAAAGAGAGGTATAAATACTTCATAAGGGAGTTGCGACGGTTATACCCGAAATGTTCTGTTAAGCTAATCGTTTTGATCATTGGCGCTCTTGGAGGTGCTAAGGTTTAACGGGTTAATTGCCAGAAAAGTGTCATCAGGGTGCACGTGACTTTTGTCGGATCAACTTATTAAATTCGTTGCAGACTCTAACCACATATCTCAAGGTCGGGAAGCGGGATTGCAGCTCAAATTTTACCACGATTTCACTGGGAGCGGGAGCAATTTTTCAGATTAGCACCCGATTCTGGCGAAATCCTGCGTTTTTCCTTATGGCGAACTCTTCCAAGTACGTAAAGGTGTTTTAATTATTTCTTCAGATATGCTTTAATATTCTCATAGCTTTTTAAATATATTTTTGAAATATATTTAGAAATAATTTGTTACATCCAAAACGTAAGGATTCTACGATTGTATTTCTTACTTCATAATTTCAGGTTTGTTTTATATTTTGTACATTCCAAGTCTTCCGCTTTGACCTTTTGCATGCTTATCTGTGATTAATTCGTATTATATACTTTTATGTTAGAAACGTGCTTTACCTTAACTTTCCTGGCAAACCGTTTCTTTTATGTTTATAGCTTCCAGCATCTGTCTACGAGATTGCCAGTTTTTAAATCCTAAGGTTTATTATGATTTTCTATTATTATAATTCAAGCCTGTACGACTATTTCATTTAATTGTTATATTGAAGTTCAGCTAGACGATCACTATGTCTTCGGATTATATAAAATTCCACAAGGCTCCCCTTGGGCCTTCATCTCGCTTCCCCGATCCACTCTCACTGGCGGGGGGACTGTCCTAGCCATTCCTTCCACTCAACTTACCCTCTCCCTTCAAATTTTCAACCAAAAATTCTCTCTTGCCTCCGTGTATCATCTAAGTGAGATTCTAAGTAGGTTATAACTTGCCTTCGGTAGAGGTAACAACTTACGCTTGGCAATTTATAAATCGAATTTTGTACTTTACCTCGTGTTTATTATATTAAATATATTGCTGTTTTTGTACCTTATCTCATAAGTTTTTACTGTGTTTAACCTACTTCTGCCTGTATACACTTTTAATCAGGTTCGAAGAATACTGCGTCAAACTACTTTCGGTGCACAAAACATTGGTCCTTCGGCGATGGATATTTTACGGTGATTCATTGCCTAAAATTGGCTCTCAAATTGACTTTTTCTTATCGTGATAAACTCAGTGTGATTTGTGCAAGTGCAAGTGCAAGTGCAAGACCAGTGATTATTGTGGAAAATAGAACTCTGAACAATACATCGTTTGTATCAGAACTCAGTGAGAACTTTCTGTGACTTCTACTGCAGCCATTTATTGGCCATCAGCAGCGAATATTCTCACATATTAGATTCTGTGCTTCAACCACTTATTGGCCATCAGCAGCGAGTATTTCACACTTTAGATTCTGTGCTGTAACCAACTATTGCACACTAGCAGTGAATATCACAAACTTTGGATACTGTGCGACATCCGGTCAATTGCATATCAACAACGGTTTGTATATTCTCAAGGATTCTCTGCACCTCTACATATGAAACTTCGCAGAGAACATCTCAGCAACTAGTCGCCTAACACCAGATCAGCGTCTGTTTAAGCCAGTTATTTGTTCACAAGTCTCATCCTCTCAATTTCTGTTCCTTTCATACATGTGATACATGTTCAACAATTTCCCAGCGTTATAATTGTTCAAAACTGGGTTGTTGGAAACCCGGTAAATTGTGCTTTCATCGGCCTCACTAAGATCTCATGAAACACCTCCTACCACTCACAACTACATCTTCGCGCCGCATCTATAATACCTGTCAGTGTAACGTGCCTTCTGGAAGATGGGCACTGGGCTGCACAGTTAAAAGCGTGAGAGTGTAGTTGTGAGTAGAGAGGGAAGTTTTCATGAGCTTTCCTTCTCTCTTAAAACTCTTGTCTGCTGGCTCCCTTTCCATCGTTTGTCTTGAAAAATCCAAGCTTTTCGAGTTAGACACATTTTCTCGGTGCACGTCACATATGCAAATGCTTCTCTTTCAACTAATTTGTTAAAATGACTAAAATCGTAGCAAGAGTGAAAATATTGAGGGAAGAGCGTGAAATTATAACACGAAACGTAACGCATTTGGCACAGTTTCTCGAAAGTTACAATCATAACACTCAATATCTGTCGGCAGCAAAACATGCAGCTGAGCTGAATGAGTCTCGAAAAAGCTTCGAGTAAGTGCAATCGGAATTAGAAGATTTGGAGAAAGGAAATTTGACAGACGAAGGGTTGGATGATGAAGTCAGAAACGAATTCGAGAAAAAGTATTTCGAGATTTATAATCTTGCCACAAATTGTTTAGGTAATTACGCGCGGGTCTCTTCAAATCCGGTGTCGTTAGCTCTATCAGCAAATAACGGGATAATACTGATTCAAAACTGTATTTCAAGCGAAAATCCAGTTTCAAATGAAGATAATATCAAACTTCCTAAGCTGGGTCTGTCGTCTTTTAGTGGATCGTATGCTGCGTGGCTCGGTTTTTATGATGCTTTTCCCTCAATGATCAATGAGAATGAAAATCTATCGCCTATTCTAAAATTTAGACACTTGCGAGATTGCTTAAGGGGCGAAGTCGCGGAGCCTATTGCTTTGGTACAATTTTCTGCGAAAAATTATTCCGCGCGTGGGAAATCGTAAAGGAAACTTACGATAATCGTAAATTTACACGTCAAAGGCATATTTAAGATTTATTGAATATTTCGTCTATGTCCAAAGACTTTTCCATTAGAATTCTACTAAATAATGTACAGAAGCAAGTCAGATCCCTTAAAATTCTCCACGAATAAACCTCAACCGCGTTCTTAACCAGTTAACTCAACTGAAATGTATTCCGCTTCTCACTCACGACCAAATAGTCGTCCGCAGCACCTTTTTGCAGCAGCCAGCTCACAAAATTCGTATTTCCATTGTGGGGCCAGCATACAATTTTTTTGTGTGAAGTTTTTTAGAGTCTTTCTCCCATACAAAAAAAAATAACATAATTCTCTTCTGCATTTCGGAACACACATCCGCGAAAAATGCAAATGCATCGAGTTCTTCGCAAGCTGCTTCTACTCACAATTTACTTGAAAATGAATTAACGTCCGAGAATCTGTTATCTACGGCTCTGGTGGATATTATAAATAATGAAGGTGCCGTCCAGCAATGTCGTCTATTGCTGGACAACGGTTCTCAATCTCATTATTTGACAGAAAAGGTTGCTTCTCTCATGTATTGACGTAAAAAGCCTGTGTACGTTACAGTTTTAACTTTAGACTCAACATTGCCTGATGTGCGCCATCCTGTATCGGTCACAATCCGCTCGCGATACAACACGTATAAAGAAAATGTCGAATTTCTTATCCAAATGGAATTAAATTATTTATTTCTGTCTATTAAAATTGATCGCGAATATCTCCAAATTCCTAAGAACATTTTCTTAGCTGATCCTGATTTTGATAAGGCACGCGGAATTGATGGTATTATTGGCGTAGGGCTTTCCTGTAAGTTACTCAGTGTTAGTCGAATAGTGCCCAGAAATCATCCAGATGCCGTCCTTCAAAAGACTCGGGCTGGATAGTCGCAGGAAAATTATACAAGATACCCCTATCTAATTGTAAAATAGTCCAATGTGATATAATGCAAATCCAACTTTCTTTGGACTTAGATCTTACTAAATTCTGGGAAATGGTACAAGTATCCTCTTCGAAGGTTCTTCTCAGTAAGGAAATCGCCTGTGAAGAGCACTTTGTAAAAAATACAACTCAAGATTCTGACGATCGGTATGTCGTTAGACTTGCTGTTAATGGAAAAAGGGTAAAATAGGAGATTCACGCAATTTTTGAAGAAATCCTGAACTCCTGCCCCCCCCCCAAACATACTGAGTTTCTCAGAGATCACGAGCAAATCAATTAGATGTCTTTTAATGCCAAAAATACTTCTTAGGGACTTTATTCACACCACCGCGCCGTGATAGAGGAAGATAGCATTAATACTAGAGTAAGGGTAGTGTTCGATGGCTCTGGCAAACCTTTGTCCAGTGTCTCTTTGAATGTTTTAATGGTCAGCTCTACTCTTCAAGATGATCATTTTGCGGAACTAGTTCGATTTCCGTCTCGAAAATACGCTTTGACCGCCGATATGGAAAAAATGTACCGCCAAATGAAGGTGCATCATGCGGACGCCCTATATCAAAATATTGCTTTTCGCGCGAATCCGGACGAACCGATAGAAATATTTACTTTGATCACGTTCACATATGGTAGAGCGTGCACACCCTTACTTCCTATTTGTGCTCTAAATCAATTAGCGCACGATGAAGGTTCAGCACATTCGTAGGCAGCCTCAGGTTTGAAACAAGATTTTTACGTCGACGACTTGCTAACGCGTGCCAATACGTGCGAAGAAGCCCTCTCGCTCCACAATGATCTTATTCAACTTTTAAAATTAAGGGGGTTTTAATTTGCGAAAATGGGCTCACATGGCACTTGATTCATCTGCCTCAATCAAAATACTTGGCATTCATTGGAACTCGGGTGATGACTCTATTTTTTATACTGTAAATTCACTCTATCTTGAAAAAAGATTCTCTAAGCGACGTTTTTTTTTAAAGAAATTTGAGATATTGATATATTCAAGATCATAAAAACTCCCTATTCTATATGTTATATGATTTATAATTAACTAATGGCAATTAAAGTTCTAGTAAACAATTATATTTCGCCCGCAGTCATACAGAATAAAAGACATGCAAAGCAATATAGAACAACAAAAACCTGTAACTACAAGACTCTGAGACACGTTCCTAACTCGCCCGAAATTTGAAATTCCCGAAATATTATATTTTCGAAATGATGTAATTATCGAAATTCTAAGACTCGACTTGCCAACATTTCAAATACTCAAAATTACAAATTATAGAAATTTGAAATTCCCCCAAAAAATATATATCAATATAACTCTGACATCATTTATAACCTATGTTCATTACAGTATATTCTCACAAAAAAAAAAATCAGATTTTTTTTTCACATTTTTTTGGTAATTTGAAATTACGGCAATTTGAACTTTCGGGAATACTCTACTTTCGTTTATCCTAACTTTCGGAAGTTTTCAAGCTCCGTTATAAACATTTTCGTTTTTTTTTTCAATTGAGGAAATTATTTCTCAAGTATATGTTCATATTCCAGATTTTTTTTTTGGGGCAAAAATATGTCATCCTAGTTCATCATGACAACTTACCCAGTGGGCACAAAATGTGTCGACGTCTTCACGACATCGTTACGAGATCTTCACGACGACTTGGATATCCTATGTCCATATCATTAAGATGTCTTCACAATGATGAAAAGACATGTCCAGATCGGAAGACGTTTTTACGACATCGTAAAAACATTTCAACGACATCGACATAGGATGCCGCAAATTCGTCATGAAGATGCAACGATGTGGCTAAGACATCACAAAATTTCACGCCCACTGGGTTACTAGAAATAACGAAACTTGCATGTAATTTGGAAAAAATTTAAAGCAAATTTTCGAGATAGATATGAAACCCGATCTGAATCAAACTGCAATCTCCAGGAACCCATATCGGAGCCAGAAAAGCAGAAGAGAGTCTAATAAATTTCGAATATTAAAAAAAAACAGTTGAAATATTTTTAATTAATCAGAGCTTATGCATTAAAATGTGAAGAGTATTAAGATGTAAGACAAGATTTAGCATAAGCTGAAAAAGAAAGCTTTAATACAATGTCTGGTGAGCTTCTCTCTGAAATTAATTTTAAGTTTACATCTCAGAATTATTATTGATAAGTTCAATTAATTTTCAAGAAGCAGGAAAAATAGAACCAAAAAAACTGGCTGCAAAATATTTTTTTGTAAAAGTCAAATAAAAGAATTTAAAATCAATGATTCTAGAAACCTATAATATTTACAATATTTCATTTTTGTATTTTTTTACAACTATTCATGGCTCTAGTCCACAGCGCCACGGCCCTGCCCAACTTTGTCGCATCCACACCACCTCGACCAAATTTGTCGCGCGTAATTGCGCGTAATCAAAGATTCTCACTTTTACGCCGCAATATGAAGTTCCCGCGTCTCATCCCTACCACGTCACCCAAATCTGTCGCATCCCCACCATCTCACCACAAATGGATTAGTAAATATATAGAATAGATATATAATGAATTTATTATCTATTTGTGAGTGCTGCAAACATACGGGTGTTAAAAATCGGTGTAAAGAAGCAGGGAAAATGTAACCAAAGTTTATCCTAATGCTTTTGGGAATCGACTGCAATACATTTCTCAGCAAAATTGTAGGTTTGATTTAAAATTGGCTGTCTAATGATACTTATTCAACATTATTAGTGCTTCCTCTTCAATCTTATTCAAGAATTGTAATTTCCATCCAGTATATTAATAAAAAATGGTTAATTTTGTTTATTGGAATATTTTGTACAATTCTGAGCTATTGTTTATTAATATATTCGCCATGTTTTCGAAAAGTTCAAATAAAAGGATTTAAAATCAACGGTCCTGGAAATCTATAATATTTACAAGATTTCATTGTAATCGAATATTTTTTTAGCATTTTCCTCATGGTATATGATTCGACATTTTATTTTTGACAAATTCAAAAACGAATATTGAATCATAAAAAATTGTGTTGAAATGGAACCATTTTTGGTGTTTCTTACAACTGCTCATGGCTCCAGTCCACAGCGCGATGGCCCTGCTCCAATTTGTAGCATCCCCACCACCTCGACGATTGACTTGCGACAGAAATTTTACGCGGCAAACCTATTTTCCGTCGGAACGAGTCTGTGTGATTTCGAGCGACAGAATTGGTCCAGGTGGTGGGGATACGACAAAGTTAAGCAGGACCGCCGCACTTTGGGCTAGAACCACGAAAAGTTGTCAACAATTCCAAACGTGGTTCATTTCATTTGTTTGAATTTCGATAACGATATAATGAAAAAAAAGCGAAGAAAGAAAACATTAAACAACACATGAATTATATATGTCATACTATCTGTAGACTCGAATATCTCTATTATTTCTTTTGTAAGGAACGCGTACCGCGCACACGTCGAAAAAAACGAAACAGTGTTGCGTGAGTGACTTTTTTCGAGTAATTGTTTACAGTTACGTTACTCAGCAGAAAAATGTTACTATTTACAGTTTCTAGATAAAGTAACTTCAAGTTACCTAAACATTTTCTTTTTTCACTTCCTTAACTTTATAGTTTCAAAATCAAAATAACTAGGATGATAACTCATAAGAACCTAATTAGAAAGAAATAAGCATTTGTTAAAGTAAGATTTGTCAGTCACATTTTTCTACCAAACATTTGTATTCTTACATAAAAAATAGGACGTTTTTTACCAGAAAAAATTAATTTTCAACTCAAAAGTTCTTTTTTTCTTCAAAATTTGGACTTTTACCAAAATACTTAAAATTTCAACAAAATACATGAATTTTTAACAAAAATTTTCAAACTTCATACTAAAATGATTAATTTTCTTGAAAAAAGTTTATTATCAACCAAATAGTTTAATTTTATACCATTATCAAACCAAAATGACGCATTTTCAACAAAAAACTTAATTTTCAATCGAATAGTTGATTTTTTTAGCAAAATAGTTGAACTTTCTACCATAAAAAAGTCGAATTAGAAAGAAAATAGTTAAATTTTTTACGGGAGATGAATTTTCAATTTAAATTATGAATATTTGATCAAACAACTAAATTTTTAATAGAGTAAGTATACTTTCAAACAAATAGTTACATTTTCCACCAGAAAGGACGAATTTTCAAAAAAATACCAGAACCCTCTTCAGAAATGTTTTCACCATAACATACGAATTTCCCCCAAAAAATCAATATTTTACAAAAAAGAACAAAGAGAAGTTTTCTTCAAAACATTGCATTTTCAAACCGAAAATATGATTTTTTCGTGAAAAAGTTACTTGAAAATAATTGAAATAATAATATTAATGAATAATATAATATATAATAATCATATAATGGGTACCACACGGTAGCTCTAAGAAAGCATCCAGAGGCGACTGCTTTCACCTCCAACCCTTAAGGCCTCTGTGTAAGCATAGCAGCGGTAAAAGACAACCTGCAAACTACACCATGCTCCTAATTTTGTATCTAAAATATCATAGCAAATGATTTCATACATCGCCTTAGTTTAACTATCTATATTCTAATCCCATCAGCCACTTGACTTAGTCCGTGGCTATGAACGCCAATAACTTGTTTGAACACGCTGTATAAGATCTTTACAGCTGTCCTAAACAACAGGATTGGTTGGCGAATTGAGCCTGTATGGCGTGAGATGTACGAACAACGTGGCTCGAAAAAAGGTGTAGCAGGCTGTCAAGAGAAC
>JAABKJ010010589.1:0-10936 GCA_011634705.1 Andricus grossulariae
TTTTTTGGGTTCAGGGGGTCTCAAAACGTGGACATTTGACAAAAACCGGGGGGGTCAAATTTTACACAAATCTAACAGCTTCTCTGGATGAGAATGTAAAAATATTGATTATTCAACATTTTTGAGCTCTAAAATATGATTTCAGTTTTTCACCAGTATTCGAGCTGCGTGGTCCGTATGCGCAAACTTTGGGTACCCCGTATAAGTCGATCATTTTCTTTTCATCCAATAAAGTTGTAAGGATAAATTGTTCAAATTTCCGAGTACTACAAATAGCCGTAATAGAGTTTTTAAATCTTAAAAAAATGGTCTCAAGAATTTTGAAAATGCTCTAACTTTTGCATTTTCTTTCAGAATAGCTGGCCAACGAACTTGTCCTCACTTTTAAGGCCTTCAAACAATGTGCTAAGGGGCAATCCAGTCGCATAATGTCTTCGAAAGTTACCGTGTATACCGACTACGAGTACAACGACAACGACGACGACCACAGCGACAGACACCGAAGCAAAATCAATTTTTTCTCAATCAGTGAGTATGAAAACATCGAGATTTGTGAAAATCCGCAAAACTAAATTTGAACATAGAACTAATACCTTCTCATTGAGATGAGAATGTAAAAAGATCACTTTGTAACCAAAAATGGAATAAACTTTTATTGAGAAACAATAATTTTCAATTTACAAGAGCGAATTTTTCACAAAACAATTGAATTTGCTACCAAACAGTTGGATTTTCAACCAATTTGTTGAATTTTCAAACCAAAAGGACAAATTTGCAACCCGAAGATATGAGTTTTCAACGAAAAAAATCAATATTCAAGCCAAAATGATGAATTTTGTACAAAAAAGTTAGATTTTCAACCCAAAAATATAAACTTTCAACATAAAAGGTAATTTTCAAACACAAAGTTCAATTGTCAATTAAAAGAGACAACATAGAAAAATCATTGACCCTCCCTCACACCCAAAAAACTACTCAATTTATGCACAGCCTCAAACATCAACTTGGAGGGGGGAGCTGCCCCCTCCCTTTTCACATACATTCGAGTATAACTTTACATTACTACATTACATGCGAAAATTCATACTCGCCCCCTCGGAAAAATTTTCTGGATCTGCCCTTGCATGGTTCAATACAGTTAAATAATAGCTCAAAAGTGTTTTTTTTTTCGAATTAAAAAATCAAAAAGTTATACAGTATTTTCTGTGACAGGTCCGGCGTTTTTTGGGCGCGCCGTTCTGTGACTCGATAGATCTAAGTAATAGTTAGAAAGTAATTTGTTTTTTCTTATTGAAATTCAAAATTAAAAAGTTACGCAACTCTTTCTGAGTCAAAATTGACGTTTCTGGGTCGCACCGTACCTTTAACAGGAGTTTTTCTCGGATGTTGTTGTTTCTGGTAGGATGTTCCTTTCATAGTTTGATAGACAGTTTTTTTGCCTCCTGTAAAATTCGAGCTTTGGACTCAGGCCCATTTGCGCCTTCAATTTTATAATTAAGAAAAGCTTGAATTTTGATGGATTTTCTAACAGTGTATCGGATATTATACTTTTATTCTGCCGAGAAAAAATTCCAACCAGATATTTTGAATATTCAGTTATGCAGTGTGCAAAAATTTGGGAAAAACAATCCAGTGTAGATGCAGTTTGAAGAAAAATCCATGTTCGAAGCGCACTTCACGGTTGAAAACATTGACCCGATTCTGTCATCGCATGGGGGAGGAAGGAAGGAGCCTTCGCGAGAAAGAACACGCGGCTTTTTGAAAACTTGGAGGTTTCCTCGCATGACTAACCCTGTTTCTTATAATTTCCAACTTAACGTCTCAAGACCGGAAGTGACGTATGACGCTATCACGTTTACTACGGAAGGATCTGTATAAATATGTGAGAAGAATTTACGCCAAACTTTTCACTTGAAGCAGAGAAATTTACTGATATATGTAACCAGCATCGTTCGTTATGTACGCTTGATTATTTATTTACTTAATTCAACTAATTTGTATAACACACTGAGAATACTTTGATTAGAAATCCTATGACAGTGTGTGTTATATAGTGCGCATCAAAAACTGATTTGCGAATTAATAATAATATAAATAAATAGCAAATAATGCAGTGAAATGTAACAATAAATATATATTCAACTATTTCTCTACTTGATCATTTTAAATTTGAAGTAATTGGTATTCTAAAAATTAGGATTCTAGTCATGCTTCATAGAAGAAAAAAAAGCATTTTTTTATGAAAAGAGTTCAAAACTTACAAAAAATAATTATTTTAACAATAATTTTTGTACTTATATTTCCCGTACTGTCGCTTCTTACCAATTTTCATGAAAATGGTGAAGTTTTATCAAATCATGGTTCTTTTTTCAGGGAAAAGATTCCCTACAACTCTACAACTGGACTGTTTGCAATTTTTTATTTCCTCGAAAAAAGCCATTATTTATTTATTTTTTAAACTTTGTTGGCATAATTTTTATTTTAAGTTTTCAAAGTTTAACATTAAAAATAATATTTTTGATTTATACATCATCAATAATATTATGTTGATTCTCAAAATTATAGAATAACTTTTTTTCAGACATCTGATTTTTGACACGAAAACTACCTTAGCTCATGCAGGGGGTAATGTAACTTAGAAAACTCAGGGGGCAATTTTTCTTCCTCTTGGAAGCTCAAATCCATAATTAAGGCATAAGGTCCCTGCGGATCGTCAATACTTGCAATAAATATGTTAAAGTCCCTGAATATCGCATTTCCAAAGCAGCCGAAGGAATAGACTTCTGGCGCGAAATTCAAAATAGAAAAATTATTCCAGCAGACATAGGAGTGATAATTTTTATAAATTTTTAATAAATTATTGAAAACCGTAACAAATGTACCTTATTGAAGAAAATTGTTTATAAAAACGCTAAGAGAAGCATTAAGATTTACACAGTGAATGTAAAATAATGAAGCAAAACATTCCGAAATAAAATTTTACAGATACCCCCCTGACTTTTCGAGGAAGTTATCTGACTAAGGGTTGTTATTCTAAGATCAATCTAAAAACACTCCTGAATTAAAACCTGTCCGAAATATCAGAGAGGCAATAACTTTGAATATTCTGAAAAATTTTCTTCGTTTCCGAAGTATAGGAAAAGATAATATTCACCGAATATTTCCAGCTGTATCGAATTTAGTTGTACTGCGTGGGTGAGTTGAGGATTGATTGCGGTTTTCATTGCTTAAAACTTTATTTTTACCTCAAAGGCATTTGACTAGCCATAATGCTTCTTAATGCCTCTTACGCGTAGGGACTCGCATGTCAGACACCAGCGTGAGCGGGGGAGGGATACTATCGCTGATTCCTCCTCGCCCGCACTTTCGTACCTTACCAATGCTTAATTCGTGTTTAACTGGCTTGTTCTATGAAGACTCGCTCGGATTCACCTTTTAAATAAGCATAATCGTTGTCTCTTGGCAACAATATTATGGATTCATTCATAAATTGTCTTGTTCTTTTTAATGTGATGTTAATGTAGATTACGATTGAACTGCAAACGTAGCGTCTTTCGTTACGTTCCTTTATTTCGTGTTATTTGCCCCGTTTCCTATAGCTAAAAACTAAAGATTCAAAAGTAAATAGCCCCTCGGGACTATCTTCAAAAATCAGATAGGCAATAACTTTAAATATTCACAAAAATTGTCCTTTCTCACAAGGATAGAAGAGAAAATATTCCCCGAATTTTTCCAGCCGTATAGAATTTAGTGGTACTTTAAGGAAGCGAATCTGACTGTGTGAGTGGGTTCAAGGGTGTGTTAGGAAGACTATCCTTTGCTCAGGCAAGGGATAGTCATTGTGAAACCTGAAAAATATGATTTTTCACTACCTCAAAAAATCGGAGAGGCAACCAGTTCGATTATTTTCGAAAATGGTCCTGTTTCCCTGAGAATTAGATGGATAAATATCCCCTCAATTTTTTCACCTTTATAGAAACGAATCTTACTGCGGGGGGTTTCAGGGAAATGTTCAAGGGGGTGTTAGGACAACAAAAGTTATCCGACATACCCGCTGAAAAATCATAAGGGTATAAACTTCTAGTATTTTGCAAAATTGTTCAAGTTCCCATTTATAAGATTGACAAATATTCACGCAGTTTTTCCAGGTGGATTCGGATAGGTTTCAATTTAGGAGTTCTTCAAGCGTGGTGTTAGATTATCAACCTTTAGTCAGGAAACTCCTTTGAAAAGTCAACGGGAATTTTTTGAGTCATTATTTTACATTCAATGTATTTTTCCTTCTTTTAGTGTTTTTATAAGAAATATAGCAGGGACTTTCTGCCTCAAATATGAATTTGTGCTTCCAAGAGGAAAAAATTGCTCCTTTAACAAAGTTAAATTGAACAATTCCGAAAATGATTCACAACTTCGCCTTTTTAAATTTGCATTCAAACTGCTCATATTTATATACTTTTGTACTTAAAGTACAAAAAATGATTGAAGTATCAGTAATTTATGAAAAAACCACAAATTTTCACATTCTTAATTTTTCTAGATATCCCAATAACCTCCATACCAATTCAAACTATAGAGTGACGATACTCAAAATGATAGTCCAGGATAATTTTGACTCAGGCTGTAGTCAAAAGCCTAAATCAGTTTCAGAGTTATGAAAGATTTAAGGGCATGTGACGGTCTGTCACGTGACCAATCACATGTTAATATATTCAGCCCCTTTATTATTGGAAAAATAAATATATTGTGCTAAAATTTTTGAAAATAGTTTGAAATATGGCTATGTCTAGGCTCACCGATAACTGGAGGGCGTAGAACAAATATTTTCGATGAGCCCAGGGGAGCTGGGAAGGGGCTGGTAGGTTCCACGAAATGCGATGAGCGTGGAAAAAAATTTGTTTGCTAAACCTAGACACTTCGTTAAAATATAAAAGTGTACGTTTATTTGGACCACTTGGCTTTTCAATTTGGTTAAATAAATAAAATATATATATATATATATAATAACACGTGATTGGTCACGTGAAAGTTTGTCACGTTACTTGAAGACTCAAATCTAACATTTTAAAATATTACACTGTAGAGTTATTAAATTTTGAAGGCGTTCTATTTAACAATTTTTAATTTAAGCAATTTTCAAACTTCCAAATTTAGCAGTAACTATCAAAGCTTTTAATTTGGAATATTCTGATTTGAAAAAATATAAAAGTGAAATTGCCCTGAAATTTTTAATATTGGAAATCGAAAATATTGAATTTAGAAAATTTAATCGATGGAAATAAAATATTTAAAAAAGGAAAGGAAAGATTACTGTCCATATATCGTCACATTTTGCTTAAAATCCATATATTCTCTGTTGATCTTAGCCCATGTCTAAGTAGGTCAATCAGTGTCAACCTATATTCACATAAAATGTTTCTCGAAAGTAAAATAAAAGAATATTTACGATAAAAAAATTCTCATTATATACAAAATGTTCTTTCTAATTAAAAAAAATTGTTTAAAATAAACAGATCGCTAATTTTTCTTCTTAGAGTGTTTGTAAGTAGGCCAATTAATGTTTCATCAAATTGGAAATCATTTTTTCAAATTTCACGATCATACTGTGACATTTAAAATCAATTATAGATTCAAGTTACTCTGTTCGAGTTATGCTAAAATATATCAATAGCTGAAATTCTAAAATTGAACCTAATATAAAGCATCTATGAAAAACTAAAAATGTAGCTATTGCCAGAATCAAGTATAAATGAAGAATTTGATTTTTGAATAAAGTGAGTTATCTGACCTACTGGACGAAAACCCGAAAAAATAACAGGAGTAAAGCTTCTTAGTGGTTTCGGAAGAAGTACTCCTAAACCGAATGCGACAGACTCCATGCTATACTTAAGCTTTAAGCTCCCATACAAATAGTGATATTCTGTGAGCAAGTGTGCGAATGTTGCACACACGAATTGGACTCGATCCAAATCACGTGACGCCCCATCTGCATTTCCCACAGATGCGAAAATAGCATCTGAATCCGATCTGCAAAAGCATTTCAGAATATGCAACCGCGTGAGGTTAAAGCCTTCTTCAACTTTGTGGACCTTTCTAAACGTTATAACTGCTCACAGTACACCTTTTAGGATCTTTGTTTCTTCGAAAATTCCAATTTCCTCGAGGAGAGGAGTTATATGACTTTTTCCTCTCTTTCTTCCTTTATTTTGTTTCTTTTTTAATTTTCTCTCCTGCCATCTAAATCTTCCAGGTAATGCATATAACATAGTGCCAGGTAGGCACTTTAAGAGTGTATTATAAAATTCTCGGGGAAAATCGATGAGAGCTCTTCTTCTGGAAATATTTTCTAGCTTCTCATCAAGCCTTCAAAAAAGGATTTAGAAGCGAACTTCTTAACGCTGCAGTGATTCCAGAAAGAATTGATTACAAATTTTCGTGGTATAATCCAAAATTTTAGAGAATAAAAATTTATTTGCAAAACTATGATATGAAATAGTCCTTTGTATTATTTTATAGTGTTCCTAAAACCCTACGTATTGTGAAAAAGTTATCTTATGATTTTAAATTGACATTCGAATATTTAATGTCCCTTTTTTCCAATGGAACTTTTATTTGAAATCGGTTTCATGAAAGTAGAAACGAACCTATTCATGGCTGATTTCTGTGAATTTAATGTGTTTCGCTGGATAAAATATTCATCAAAATCTGTCGATCCGAAGCTTTTAATTAGTGCCCTTAAATTTACATTATTGAATAATTTGTATTGTGATTTTAAAATCTGTCGACAGCTGAATTCAAAGTAGTCGATCCGAATATAAAAAATTCCCTTCTGTCGCCATTCGTAGGAATTTTTAAACGAAATAACCCGATTTACGTTGAAGAAAAATGTCCCTATTTTGGTAAAAGAGCTGGTTGATAATTGTATGGAAAATGGGTTCAGTCAATCACTATAGTTTTTCAACTAATATATAAAATTTTATCACATTTTTTGCAAGTTCCTCTTTAGAGTGAAATAATTGATGGACGTTTCCTAATGACTTATTGAATTTCATTTATGGAGTGGAAACAAAGGCATAAATTAGGGTATAAATCTAAAAAGCGTCGTGAATCTAATAGAACAGTCCATAGTAATAAGTCTCTGAACATAAAATGAAATCGCGTAATTGATAGTGTCCGCTGTTGAAAACAGCCCGTCCTTCGATATGATCCGAGTTGGAAATGGAATCGACATTCGATAATTCGAAAAGCGGAAACTACCTATCGCTCCGAATGGTGGTAACTTTACGTTTATGTCTACAGTATCTTCTCGAGCAATGGAACGTTCTTCCCACGTCTACGAAAATCATCTAGCATCCCTTACTTCTAGGTCGTTACACCGCTATGGCTTCACGCAATTTCCAACATCCGATCCACTAACGAAATGTGATATCTTTCCTCCTAACAAGAATTTGTCTACCAGCAGAGCCAGAATAATTGTATAAACGCTTCAAACATTTAAATGATAATCAATAATATAGCGAATAAAACATTTTTATTCACAAATAAAAATATTGTTTCTCAGAAAGATAACTTCTTTATATTATAAGTATTCTCTTGTTATTTTATATTATTATTGAATTCTTATCGCAAATTTTCTAATTGTTTCACATAGTATATTAAATCTTGAACATTCATTAGGCCACGGTGGCCTGAAAACTTCATTTTCCAAAAGTCCTGATTTTTCCCTGACCAAATTTTCATTTTCACTGTCCATTATTATTCACAAACCAGCATTTTAATCCTTTGTAACATTTTTACGTATAATCTTTTATAAACTCAACGACACAATATTAGATTAAAAATGTATTTATTTCAATCAAAAAGATGACTTTTCTACCATAAAAGAGATATTTTTAGTACAAAAGGATGATTTTTCAACAAAACCGTTGAATTTTCGACCATTATAATGACATTTTAACAAGATAATAAGATTTTAGACCAAATAATTCAATTTTCAACCAGAAAAAATGAATTTTTAATCTTAAAGGACCTTCTTACCAAATACTTTCGTTTTTCACATAATAACTAAATATTTAACCAAATGTTTGAATTTTCTGCGTACAAAGACGAATTTGCAACCAAATAGCCAAATTTTCAAACAAAAAGGTCAAACTTTAGCCAAAAGCAGTTGTATTTTCCACCAAATAGTTGAATTTTCAAGCCAAAAGGCGAATGTTCTAGAGAAAAGTTGACTTTTAAACTTGAAAAGGTGAATTTCTACCAAAAATGTTCATTTTTAATGAAGAAAAATAAATGCTTAACCAAATACTATTTTTAACCAAATAGTTAGATTTTCAATCCAAAAAGTTGAATATTTCAGAGAAAAGTTGACTCTTAAAGCCGAAAGATGAACTTTCACCAAAAAAGTTAATTTCCAAAGAAAGACGAATGTCCAACCAAACAGTTGAATTTTCAACAAAAAAATGTTATTCTTCAAGCACACAATTGAATTATAAAGCAAGAAAAAATAAATTTTTAACATAAGAGTTGAAATTTCAATCAAATAGTTGAATTTTCAACCTAAGAAAATGACTTATTAACTAAATGTCAGATTTGAAGAAAAAAAAGATTATACGTGAACAAAATATTTAAATCTTTAAAAATACATGAATTTTCAAACAAATAGTGAAATTTTTAACCAGAAACATTCATTTTTAACCGAAGAGTTGATTTTTCAGTCAAAGAAAAAAAAAAGTTCATTTAAATTGGTGAATTTTCAACTTAAAAATATGAGTTTTCATGAAAGAAGTTAATTTTCGTCTGAACACTTTCATTCTCAACCATGAAAGATGAAATTCTAAACGAAGAAGACTAGTTTCCTACCAAAAAAGACAAATTTCCAACTAAAAAATATCACTTTTCAACAAAAATGAAACAGCTACATTTTTACAAACAGTTGGATGTATCCAAAAGATAAAATTTTCTACAAAATAGATGAATCCTCAACCTAGAAAGATAAATTTTCAACCAAACAGTTGCACTTTTATACAAAAAGGATTACATTTCTACTACGAAGGACGACAATTTTAACAAATTACATGCATTTACAAACAAATAGTTGAGTTTTCAACTAAAAAATATAAATATTTAACAAAAATGGAATAAATTGGAATCTTACTCTTGCAATATTTTTAATATAGAATCTTTTATAAGCGGAATAAAACAATTACAAATTTAAATTGAAAAATTTGTAATTTATTATCCTTGACAGTTATTTATAGTGCCTCTTATAGAAATTCCCTAACTTTTGCAAGATTTTTTTTCAAAATCCCTGACTTTAACTGACCGATGAAATTCCCTGACTTTTCCCTCATTTTCATCTTTTCCCTGACCTACGGTCATCCTGATTAAGCCCATCTTCATTCATTGTATAGTATTACATGATTCCCCAAATATAAAATTGTAATCTGTTCAATATTCCTTTCGTGGTTTACTGTTAGTTGTTACATCAACGAAATTGAATGACCCTTTCGTGAAAATTGCACCTCACACAAAACTTCTTTTTCCCTATTTCACGAACTGACATTTCATGTAAAATATTTGACGCCCTAGATATCGATAAGCTGTGAAAATTTATATTTCAACGACTTGGGAACAGTTAGAAATGTAAGTGTGCTTCAAACTTGGATGTGATGCCCTGAAGTTCAATTTTTGATCCAGTTGAGTGTTTTTAATAAGTAAAGGGTTATCCAGAAGTTTAAGATATCTCTTGGGTTGGTTTTTAACAAAGTTTTATGCATATAAATTGAAAAATAATTTATTGGATTTCTAGTTTTGATTAAGAAGATACTCTAGTGAAATTTTAATAAACATTTTCTGATTGTATGCTAGTTTCTTGTCTCTGACCATGAAGTTTTTCAGATATTGAGAAAGTTGTTATTCCCTCCGTCGAGTGTTATTTTAAAACTTTAAGTCGTTTCATATTTATATCGGGATGCGGTTTACCCGTCCGCATACTTGAACTTTTCGTATTGACTCGCTCGCTGGACGTAAATTCCAATTGCAAATGTAGTGTGATTTATCCTATATATTTTCGGTGGAAGCAGAACATGATGTAATATACGTAATCGGTGGAACATGTAAGCCATGTGGCTTTGTCGAAAGATGACAAGGGCGGATGAGCTGACTGTATGGCAACTACTATGGCGAATTGCCAAATTCTTACTATACGAAAATAGGTGGATGACGCAATCCAGGCTTCTTGTCAAGAAAAAATTATCAATCGAACATGTCTCATTTTTCGTTTTGAAATCGTAAAATTTCGATAGAGATTGCAAAAGCGCACATATCCAAAATAAAGGCACGAAACACTATAGGGTTAGGAAGGGCAGCGCCGAACAGTTAATAGTCAATGATTTTTTTAAAGTTAATAAGATGTAGAATTGATCCATTCTTTTCATTTCGAGTCCTACACTATCGTATATCATATTTCTATAAGTATTAATTACATGAATAATACATTTATTGAATAATCTAATTATTTCTAACAAGCTAGGGCAAAGCCGGCCGCAGGTTTTTATATAAATCAAAACATTTGAAGATGGGAAAACATGATGGTTTGCGACTGTGGTATTTTATGTACTCGAAAAATTACCTTTGAACGTATCCAGCAAGAAGGAGAAGTTATTTTTAATAAAAATAGTGATAGCTGTGATATAACCTCTTATTCGTTGATATTCACTAGAGACGGACTACGGCAAAAGGTTTCTATCGTACCGACCGGATTAAAAATAATAATATTCAATAGTTTCTTGCATGTAGCCCAGAAGATAAGTGGCTGTTCTACATTACTGATCACTTATCATAACCAAAGCACTTGTAAGCTATTATTTTCGTCGGGCTTGCCCCCCTGGTGAGGCCTCAATTATTTACGATATTTAATATACTTTGGACTTGAATT
>JAABKJ010010590.1:0-10936 GCA_011634705.1 Andricus grossulariae
AATGATTTCAATGATTTCAAACGAATACAAAAGATTTTACAAAGATTTCAAAAAGGACAGCACGCCAACTTTCAAAACATTTCAAAGATTTTAAACGAGTTCACTTTTTTTTGTTGTTGAAAATTTCAAAAGATTTCAAATATTTCAGAAATTTCAAATGAATACAAAAGATTTCAGAAAAATTTCACAAATATTCAAAAGATTTCATTAAAATTTCATAAAGATGTCAAAAGAATACAAGAATTTCAAAGCTTTCAAAAATGATATGTTACACCAGATTTCGAAGATTTCAAAACATTTTCAAGATTCAAAATAAATTACAGTTTTTTAGATGATTTCAAAAGTTTTTGCAAATATTTCAATGATTTCAATGATTTCAAACGAATACAAAAGATTTTACAAAGATTTCAAAAAGGACAGCACGCCAACTTTCAAAAAATGTCAAAGATTTTAAACGAGTTCACATTTTTTTTTTGAAAATTTCAAAAGATTTAAAATATTTCAGTAATTGCAAGTAAATACAAAAGATGTAGGAAAGATTTCACAAGTATTTCAAAGAATTCATAAGCATTTCAAAAGATTTCAAGAATTAAAATTTTTTTTTAATATTTCAAAGATTTAAAAAAATTTGAAAAAGTTTCAATTTTGAGAAAATTTCAAAAGATTACAATGAAATCAAACGATCACAAGAAATTTCACAAAAATTTCATAAAGATTCCAAAAAATTTCACAAAAATGTCAAAGAATTCAAGGATTTCACAGAAATTTCAAGATATTAATGCAAAGATTATGTTTGCAAAAAATTAAAAATTAGTTGATTTATGGTATTGCTTTCTTTGGAAATTGTTGGCCAATAAGAAATGAAATCTCTTATCTTTTACATGTATAACAAACGTTGATTTGATTATTTGATGTAAAAAAAAGAAGACCCGGAAAAACTTTATTTCTTGATGTGGAAAATCTGAAAAAACAATTGTCCTATTTGTCTTTTTTTCTTATTCACCAGGGTTACTGCCTATAATTGTCAGTTCGAGATTTCTGATGACAAGGACAAGGACACCGAGAAGATCGAAAAGATGTCTCAGGATGATAATAACAACAGCGATGATAAATTTCCAAATTCCAAGGAAGATTTGGATTCAAAAGAGGTTGATAAGTACAGAAGAGTTGGGAGTTTCACCGAGCGAAATTTTGGCATGGGAAGTGGAGCACGGATGAAGGAACAGCAAATGTTTGGGCATGAGAATAACAGAGGTTCATTCAATCGAAGACCACCGAATTCTGTGCCAGATAGAAATGAGCCTGATCACTTTGTGAAGGTTGATCCCTATGATAATCGAAACAGAGGTCAGAGGGATCGAAATTTTCAAACTTTCAATCAGCGTCCCAGATTTGAGAATCAAGGTCACTCTCAGAGATATGATAATCAATTCCAGAGATACGATCAATCACAGAGGCACGATCAATCCCAGAGGCACGATCAATCACAGAGACACGATCATTTTCAGAGACACGATCAATCCCAGAGACAGGATCTATCCCAGAGACACGATCGATCTCAGAGGCATGATCATTTCCAGAGATACGATCAATCTCAGAGGAATGATCATTCTCAGAGATACGATCAATCCCAAAGACAGGATCAATCTCAGAGGCATGATAATTCTCAGAGACACGATCAATCACAGAGGCATGATCAATCCCAGAGAGATGATTACCAATCGCAGAGACTTGATAATCAACATCAACGATATGATAACCACCAGCAGAGGAACGACAACAAACACCAACAATATAACAATCAGCATTATAGGTGAGTAAAAATGACCTTTTCTTTCAAGAAAAAAACTTAAACAATATTTTCTGTGAAAAAAGCCAGAAAATCCTAGTAAATTCAATTTATTCTTCATTTTCATCCAAACGTTTGCACTCTTAACCAAAAAAATGAACTTTCCAACAAAAGAGATGATTTTTCAACCAAATATATGAATTTTCAACTCAAATTATACATCATAAAAATATGAATTTTCAACAATAGAGTGTAACCCAAAAGATGATTTTTTAACCCGGAAGATTGATTTTCTAAAAATGGAATAGTTACATTTTCAACCAAAAAGATGAATTTTTCAGCAAGAAGGTTAATGTTTTGATAAAAAAAAGACGAATCTTCAATAAAATACATTAATTTTCAGCAAAATAGTTGAATTTTTGAACCGATCATAATTTTTTTTAATAAAAAGTTGATTTTCTACCAAAACGTTAAATGTTCATAAAAATAGTTTAATTTTGAACCAAGTAGTTCCATTTAAACCAAAAATATGAATTTTCAAGAAAAAAGTAAATTTTCAACCGAATAATTTAATTTTCTAGCAAATTGTTGAATTTTCTACCAAACCAGATTAATTTAGACCCAAATATTTTCATTGTTAACCAAAAAGGATGAGTTTTCATCCAACAAGATTCATTTTTGAACAAAAAAAAAAACGAATTTTTAATAAAATACATGTACTTTCAACTAGAGAAGATCAATTTGCAATAAAAACATAAACTTTTAACCAAAAAACAGAAAAGTTACGTTGTTAGTTCAAAAAATAATTATCAACCAGAAAAAATGAAACATTTTTTCAAAAAAATAATTAAATTTTCATTATAAGAGATGAATTTTCAACTAAAATGATGAATCTCAACAAAAAAATGAATTTTTAACAAAAGAGTTTATCCCAAAAGATGATTATTTAACCCGAAAGGTTAATTTTCTAAAAATGGAATAGATCAATTTGAAACCAAAGAATTGAATTTTAAAAAAAATGAATTTTTGAGAAATGAGTTCATCTTTCAACGAAGTAGTTGCATTTTTAAATAAAAAGATGAATTTTTAACCAAATAGTTAAAATTTCAATCAAAAATATGAATTTTTCAGCAAGAAAATTAATTTTGTACCAAAAAACAGGAATGTTCAACAAAATTGTTGAATTATTGTGCCAAAAGGACGAATTACCTACAAAACGGTTGAATTTTCTGCCAATAAGTTGTATTTTCATAAAAATGGTTTAATTTCAAACAAAAAAATTAATTTTTAACCGTATAGTTTAATTTTCTAGCAAATTGTTGACTCCTTAAACAAACAATCAAAAAACCAACTAATTGTTGATAAAATACTCATATTCAAAGATGAAATTTCAACTCGAATTATGAATCTTAAAAAAAATGAATTTCTAACCAAATTTCCACCCCAAAAAGGATTTTAAAACCAGAAGATTAATTTTTTTAAACAAAATAGTTAAATTTGCAGCCAAGGAGGTGAACCTTTAAAAGAATTTTCAATCAAAAAGATAAATTTTCCAGCAAGAAGATTAATTTTCTACCAAAAAAACACGAATTAAAACAAATACATTCTTCAGAAAATTGTTGAATTTTGAAGCCAGAAAAAGACAAATTATTTACAAAATGGTTGAATTTTTAACCCAAAAAGATGATTTTTTAACAAAAAAATTAATTTTCTACCTAAAAGTTAAATTTTCATAAAAATACGCTAATTTTTTACCTAATAAATGAATTTTCAATTAGAAAATATCCATTTTTAACCAAAAATAGAATAGTCACGTTGCCTTTTTACTTGAAAATTTGTTTATAAAAATTATTTTTTTTAACTAAAGATCTAATTATCCATTTTTCGATTTTTTTTATAGACGTCAAATCATTTTGATTGAAAATTCATCTGTTTGATTGAAAATTTATTTTATTTGGTTAAAAACTTATTTCTCTAAGTTAACATTGAACTATTCTATTTTTTGTTGAAAATTTATCTTTTTTCGTTGAAAAATTGTCTTTTTTTGGGAAAAAATTAATTTTTTAGTTGAAAATTTAATTATTAGGTTGAAAATCGCATTAGAAAATATAATATATGGTTGAAAATTCATGTATTTTGTTAAAAATTATTGTTTTTCAGTAAAAAATTAATCTTTTTGGTTGAAATTTCATTTCTTTGGTTGAAAATTCGTTTTTTTTTTAAATTGAAAATGAATGTTTTTAACTAAAAATCTCACAATTTCATTTTTCATCAATTTTTTTGTTATATGTTAAATCTTCTTGGTTGAAAATTCATCTGATTGGTTGAAAATTGAACTATTTTGTTGTAAATTTGTTTTATTTGGTTAAGAACTTATTTCTCGAGCTTAAAATTAATAAACTATTCTACTTTTTGCTGAAAATTTATCTTTTTTAGTTGAAAATTCACTTATTTCGTTAAAAATGTGTATTTTTTAGTTGAAAATTCATATTTTTTGGTTTAATTTAACAGTTTTTTATTTGAAAGTAAAAACTTTTTTTGTGAAAATATAAATTATTACTCTTTTTGTTTAGAATTTATTATTTATTTATCTAAGATTCATCAGTCTGGTTGAAAATTCAACTATTTTGTTGAAAATTCCCTTTTTCCTGGTTGAAAATTAATTATTTTAACTCAATAAATATTTTGAACAATGGATGTGATGTTAGTCAAAAGTTTATTTTAATAATTTTTAGTCTATATTTTTTTCGTTTCTATAAATTTTGAATTAAATGCTATAATTTTGTAACAAAAAAAATATATAAATCTTCAACCAAAAATGATGCAGTGTAATTTTTATTGAAGCGAATTAATTCTCAATAAAAAAAAACGAATTTTCTACAAAACATAAATTTTTATCTAGAAAAGATTAGTTTTCAACCAAACATGGAATAGTTACATTTTGAGTTAAAACTCTAATTCTTAACCAAAAAAATGAATTTTCAAAAATAGTTGAATTTTTATCTGAAGAGATGAATTTTCAATTTAAAAAATCAACCTTCAACAACAAAAATTAAGTCAGCTATCAAGTAGTTATATTTTTGAATAACAAAAAATGGCTATCGAAGAAAGTGGTTGCATTTTGCTTCCTAGTAGCGGAAGGTTTGTAATGGGAAAATTTTTGAAATTTTTCTAATTTATTCAATTAAACGTTACTGAATTTAAAAATGTCAACAACAAAAAATTGTAAACAATTGTGATAATAAACAATTCTAAGCGATTGTCCGGATTTTTCTGCTCTGTAGGACTATTTCACATGGGATCGCTGTCGGTCACGATTCCGAACGGTTTCATAACTTATTCTGCGAAGTTTTAATTTTATATAAAAAACAGTTAAACTCAACACAAAAAAACGAATTTTGAACAAAATACATAAATTTTTATCTAGAAAAGATTAGTTTTCAAACAAACATGGAATAGTTACATTTTGAGTTAAAAATCTGATTCTCAACAAACGAAAACTGACTTTCCAATAAAATAGTTGCATTTTGGTTCCTCAGAGAGGAAGCTTTGTAATGGTAACATTTTGGAAAAAATTTTAATTCATCCAATTAAACGTTGCTCAATTTAAAAATTTTTAATACAATGTTCTAAGCAATTTTTCGGATGTTTCTGCTCTGTAGGACCATTTCACATGGGATCGCTTTCGGTCACGATTCCGAACGATTTGTCGTAACTTACTTTAAGAGATTTGAATTTTATATGAAAAACAGTTAAATTTAACAGAGTAAAATCGAATTTTGAACAAAATACATGAATTTTCATCTAGAAAAGATTAGTTTTCAACCAAACATGGAATAGTCACACATTGAGTTAATAATCTAATTCTCAACTATCAAAAAATGATTTTCCAACAAAACAGTTGCAGTTTGCTTCCTCATAGAGGAAGCTTTGTACTGGTAAATTTTTTGAAAATTTCAAAAATGATTTAATTAATTGTTCCCTAATTAAAAAATGTCTAATACAATGTTGTAAGCAATTTTCGGATGTTTCTGCTCTGTACGACCATTTCACATGGTATCGTTTTCGGTCACGATTCCGAACAATTTGTCGTAGCTTACTCTGCGAGTCTCAAGAGCTATTCCTCCTCGCTTTTATGGAGGTTCTCCGATTACGTTATCAATGGAAAATCCATTTCCACTGCTCACAGTAGATACATAAGTATGATAGATTTCTTACCACATACGCCCTACTAACTCTCACTCACAATTCAAGAGCAAAATCAGGAAAAAGATTATTTTCATCCCCTACACTCGGCAATATTGAAAACGTGTATTTTATTTATATTATGTCCCATAAAACATTTCACAGAACATCCAATTCAGAATGATTCGAATTTCTATTCAGAAACGTTCTCAGACTTTACGCAGTCCAGAATGCTCTCAAAAGAGGGGAAATGGGGTGATTTTTCACGATAATGGGAGAATATAAATTTTAAGAGTTCTTAATTTAATTTTCAATTAATAAACGAAATTTTGAACAATATTTTTTAAACAAAAAAGTTCATTTTCAACTAAGAAGATTTTTCTACCACAAGATGGATTTTCAATCCAAAAGGATGAATTTTCAACAAATCAGTTGAATTAAAAAAAAAGATGACCTGAACAAAATAGTTCAGTTTTTTTTTAATATTCGAAACTTTGAAAAAAATAGTTGAATTTTCTACTTTCAAAGATTAATTTTCAACCAAACAGTTGCATTTATAATTAAATATTTATTTGTCAAGCAATAGAGAGGACTTTTTAGCAAAAGAGTTGAATTGTCACCCGAAAATATTTTTCATTCAAGAGAGAAAAAAAAATGTAACCAAACTGTTGAAATTTCCATCTCGAAATATAAATTTCTAGTCAAAGTGCTAATTTATTTAATTTTTTTCAAATAATAATAATTATTATTGATAATAATTTAATTAATCTCTTTAAATTCAAATGAAAATCAGTTGAAAATTCCTTGAAAACATTCAAAAATAATTTTAAACTTGAAAATATTTTTAAAAATTGTTAACAAAATGTAGATTTTGAACAAAAGTTTAGAAGCTTTTTAAGAATTTTGAAAGATTTCGAGAGAATAAAACCATTTTTTTAAGGTTCCTGAGAAAATTTCAAATGATATTTTATTTCGAAACATATAATTTTCAATGAAAATTGGGAAAGGTTTGAAAACATTTCACAAGATTTCCAAAGATGTCGAAAAAAATTTGAAAGATTTTGAAGCAATTTTGTAGAATGTATTAGAATTTTAACAAAATTGAATAAAAAAAATTTGAAAATTTGTAAGAATTTTTAAACGTTAGAATAGAATAAAAAAATGCATAAGATTCTAGGAGAAAATTTAAAAATTATTGTTTATTTCAAAAAATCAATTTTTAGATAACATTGAACAAGATTTTAAAAGATTTCAAATAATTTTCTAAAATTTTTTAAAAGAATGTAGAAAATTTTGAAACAAACTTTTAGAAAAAATTAGAGTAAGTTTAAGAGATATTCAAATGTTTCGAAAAATTCGAAATCGATTTTAACTTGAAAATATTCCAAAAACTTGAAACAAAATATAGAATTTTGAAGACTTCAAACAAAAAATTTAGAAGATTTTCAACAATTTCGAGAGGTTTCAAGAAAAAATTTTTTTCTTAAGATTCCTGTGTAAAAATCAGTTTATATTTTATTTGAAAAAAATATAATTTTCAAAGAGAATTGAACAAGATTTAAAAAATCTGCAATATTTTAAGGGAAATTTGCAGAATGTAGCAGAATTTTATCAAAATTTTAGAAAAAATTCGAATAATTTTAAAAGATATTTAGAAGTTTGGAAAAGATCCGAATATATTTCAAAATTTTAAAAGATTGAAAAATTTTTTTAATTAAATCTAACTTTTGAAAATTTTAAATATTTTTAAGAATTTTGAAAGATTTGAAGGAAAAAAAAATTCTTAAGCTTTCTGCGTCAATTTTAAATGATTTTTTATCATGAACAAATAATTTTAAAAGAATATTTAAAAAGATTTTTAATCATTTTAAAATATTTCCAAAATTGAAATTTATAAAACAATTTTTCTGAATTTATCAAAATTGAAAAAAATAGTATAAATTCGAATCGTTTAAAAGATATTTAGAATTGGAAAATATTTCGAAAAATTGAAAACAAAATATAAATTTTTGAAGAATTGAAAAAAAAATTCCAAGTTTTTCAAGAATTTTGAGAAGTTTCAAGAAAATCAAACACTTTTCTTAATATTTCTGGAAACATTTTCAATGACGTTTTATTTTGAAAATTTAATTTCAAAAGATTTCAAAAAAACGTCAATAGATTTTGTAAAATCTCGAAAGAAATCTTGAAAATTTTAAGAAATTTTGGAAATAATTCAAGTCCGTTGAAAAGATGTTTGAAAATTCATCTCCGTTGGTGGAAATTTAATCTTTTTTTATTAAAAATGTTAAATAATAAAAAGGCTCTAATTTGTTTATCTCTCCAAATATTTCACCAATATTATAAATAAAAAATAAAAATAAATAATGTATATTATGATAAAAAAAATAAACAAATATTACTTAACAATTTCTAGAGATTAAAAAAAATTGTTTTAAAATAATTGTAAAACGTTTTTTCCAATTAAGCTTTTATTTCATTATCATAAGACAGTGAAATTTTATACAACCAAGATTTATATTTTATTTTATAATTCTTTTTTTGCTGATGCAATAAATTGTTCGACGTCTTTCTTAGCCAGATTCCTGAAAATACTTTGAATCTTTGGATTTTCATGCAATTCATTAGGAAATACATGCTCGATCCTGAAATATAAAAATAAACATTTTTAGTTTAAACTAATATAAACATTAGGTTTAGTAACTCGATTACACACAGAAAAATATTTTTTAAATTTTTAAATAAAGAAACCGTCTATTTAACTTTTCTTTATTTAACCAAAAATAACATCAAAATGAAGGAAATCATTATAAATTAATGCAAAAATTTAATTGAAATAAAAAAAAAACATTTCTTTGAACCAAAGAAATTTCTTTTAAAAGAAACTTTTCTCGGATTTGGAAACAATGAATTTTTTTTTTTGACTTAACAAATATTATTTCTGAGTGTATTATTAGTATACTGGATAGTAATTAGGGGCCGCTCAAAAAATAAGTAGTTTAATAAGAATTTTATTATTTTGTTGACTATTTTTTTAGTTCAAAATTAATTTTCTTAACTTAAACTGCAACTTAATCCTTTTTTGGCTGAAATTTCATCATTTTTAGTTGCAAATTTAGCTATTAAATTATTCATTGAAAATTAATATTTTTTTGTTAAAGATTCAACTACTTTATCAAAAGTATAACTACTTTGTTAAAAATTGATTCTATTGGTTTAACATTTAACTATTTTGTTAAAAATTTGTTTTTTCAGTTTGAAAATTAATTTTCTTAACTGGAAATTAATTGGAAATTTTTGGTTGATAATTATTTTTTTCTTTTTAAATTTTCTATTTGGTTGAAAATTCATCTTTGTAGGTTGAACTTTCAACAATTTTGTTTAAAAAAATCGTATTTTTGGATAGAAAATTTGTCCTTCTGGATTGAAAATTCAACTCCATCGTTCAATACAAAAATGAATTTTTAAACAAATTATTTAATTTCCTACAAAGTAAATTAATTTTTAATCAAAATACGTGAATCCTGAACAAAAAATTTAATAGTTGATATTTTAAAACAAAACCGATTTTAATTTAAAAAAAAAACGTTCGAGTGAACCAAAAAAGACGAATTTTCATTAAAAAAATTAAATTCACATAAAAAAAAATTCAACAAAACATTTGACGTTTAAACCAAAAAGGAAAATTTTAATTTTCCACCAAAAAAACGAAATTTTAACAAAATACATGAATTTTTATCTAAGAAAGACAATTTTTTGCTAAAAATGAAATAGTTAAATTTCCAGTCGAAAAGTTAATTTTTGACAACAAAAAAAGCCATATTCAAGAAAATAGTTCAATCTTCAACTAAAATCAAGAATCTTCAACCAGGAAACGGAATTAAAAAAAAAAGTAGTTTCAACTCTCAACCATATAAATAAATTTTCAACTAAAAAGAAGTTTTCAACTATAAGTGGAATAGTTAAATTTCCAATTCAAAAATTAATTTTCAACTGAAAAAAATATTTTTCAACAACACAGTTAAATTTTCAACTGAAGAAATTAATTTTTAACCCAAATAGTTCAATTTTGAACCAAAAAGGACGAGTTTTTAACAAACCGTTAAATTTTCAATAAAAAAATGACTTTTTAACAAATTTGTCGAATTTCCTACAAAGCAGAATAATTTGTCACCTAGTAGTTGAATTTTCAACCAAAATTGTGAATTTTCAGCAAAGAAAATTAATTTTCTACAAAAAAAAAACAGATTTTGAACAAAATACATGAAATTGCAACTAAAAAAAATAAGTTTGAAACCAAAAATAAAATAGTTGAATTTTCAACTAAAATCAAGAATCTTCAACCAGGAAACGAAATTTAAAAAAAAAAGTAGTTTCAACTTTCAACCATATAAATGAATTTTCAACTAAAAAAAAGTTTTCAACTATAAGTGGAATAGTTGAATTTCCAATTAAAAAATTAATTTTCAACAGAAAAAAAATGTCCAACAATACAGTTAAATTCATAACAGAAAACATTAATTTTTACCCGAAATAGTTCAATTTTTAACCAAAAAGGACGAGTTTTTAACAAACAGTTAAATTTTCAATAAAAAAATTACTTTTTAAAAACTTTGTGAATTTTTAGCAAAGAAAATTAATTTTCTACAAAAAAAAACAACAGATTTTGAACAAAAGGCATGAATTTGCAACTAAAAAAGATAAGTTTGAAACCAAAAATAAAATAGTTACATTTTTACTTTGAAAAATTATTTATTAAATATAAAAACAAATTTACCCGAAAATAATTAAATTTTCAACCAATCCATTCAACTAAATTATTTTGAACTAAGCTCAAGAATCTTCAACCATAAAACTCAATTTTTAACAAAGTTAAGTTTTTCAAGCAAAAAAGAGAGTTTAAAAAAAATCGAATTTGCAACGAAAATGAAAGACTTTGACGATTTTTCAACAAAATACATG